>CAUYQV010113522.1:0-45164 GCA_963574575.1 Galagoides demidoff
GGGACTGTATGTGGAGACCAGGTGTGAGTGTTGTGCTGAAACCACACTTGACGTCTCAGGTGCCGCCAGCCTCGACTGCCAGAGAAGTAAGATAAAAAGATCTCAGGATGACTCTAAGCCCTCTGAACAGCACCACATGAAAACCTTTAATTAAAAATCCTTAGCTGAGTCTGCTCAACCTCCAGAAGTATAAAAGTTAAAAATGACACACGTTTTGTAGTTTCAGTCTCTCTAGAGCAATAGGAAAGTAATGGTGTTTATGTCTAAAAAGAGTAATCTCCTTAAAATATCTGCATTTCTATTATCACACACAAAATTAATAATAATGAGAACATGGATTTATTTTAATAAAAATTGACATATATGGTCTGTGATAAATATACATTCATCCTATCTTTTATACTTAAAACTAAATATACTAGAGAAAGAGGCCTTACGTATGAGACAGTTACTAGTAACAGAATCCAGATTTTATATAAATGGTAAAGCCATTTATATAAAATTTTATCTTTCTATAGTTTTGAAATAGTCATAGTAGGCAACAATAATTTGCACTAAGAAAAGGAGAACACAGGCTTGTAGGCAGAATTTACTTTTAGTTTGTTGTCTTTAATTATTCAGAAATAAATTATGTTCATTGCACCCTACACAGCAAGTATTGAAATAAGAGAAAAAAGAAAAGTTGCCACTTAACCTGACCATAATGTGAAAATTTATAGGCTTTGCACCCTGTTTTTTACCAAGCAGTCTAATCAAAATTTTCCACATATCTGTGATGAAAAAGATAACATCTTTTAAGGAAAATCAATTAAACATTTTAGATATGAAAATACAATGACTAGTTTATAGACAATATCCTATAACTCATCTATTACCTCAGTTTTAACTAGTTATATGGAATACTTATCATCAACTTACCTTGCTATCCTACAAGAATTTACAATTAAGAATTATCTGGTTAACATCACAAATTCTGCATCTTGTACTTTTAGGAAACACTACTGCTGTTTCTTTTCCTCCATAAAGAGATAATATTGAAAGTGATTTATACTTTGCTAAGAAGAATATGTTCCTGCTCCATCTATGTAAACATGTAAGAGATAAAGCCTCCACCTTTCTTTAAGGCTGCGTAATATTCTGTGGTGTACATATACCACAATGTATTGATTAAGGCTGCGTAATATTCTGTGGTGTACATATACCACAATGTATTGATCCATTCGTGGGTCAGTGGTCACTTGGGCTTCTTCCATGACTAAGCAATGATGAATTGGGCTGCAATAAACATTCTGGTACAAATATCTTTGTTATAATGTGATTTTTGGTCTTCTGGATATATAACTAGTAGAGGATAGGTGGAGGGAGAGTAATTGGTGGGACCACACCCATGGTTCATCTTACAAGGGTACATGTGAAATTTCCTAGGTGTAGAATATAAATGTCTTAACACAATAATTAAGAAAATACTGTGAAGGCTATGTTAACCAGTTTGATGAAAACATTTCAAATCATATATAAAACCAGCACATTGTACCCCATGATTGCATTAATGTACACAGCTATGATTTATTTAAAAAAGTGACTTATATACATTAATAGTCCTTTAGTAAATTATTTTAAATTTAAAAAAATGCTTACCGTCATAGGTTTGAAATGGACTCAAAATCTTGTATCTTTTCTTACATATACTTAAGCTTTACCATTTATATACAATTGTATCTTCCTATATTTTTGAAATAGTCATAGTAGGCAAAAATAATTTGTCCTAAGGAAAGGAGAACACAGGCTTGTAGGCAGAATTTACTGTTAGTTTTGAATTTGTGTGCATGTTCTCTCAACTATAAAACAGAAAAAGCAATTGCTTGCTTCCTTGCCTAGTTAAAAGTCTGTGAGATCAGCCATGTGAACACGCTTTGCCATTGATGTGTACTTGTAAAGTAAAAGTTCTGCATCATGCGTTACACCAGGTGAAAATGAAATCTTCCATGAAATGAAAGAGAACTTAAAAATGTGACCCCTATAAAAGACATAGAACCCCGTCCCTCTCAATCTTACTGGTTTATAGATGTGAGAACAAGTGGCTTTTTCAAGTTTAAATTGAACTATGATCTGTGACCCTTGATTCCTAAGGCAACACTTAAAACATCATCACCAAGGCAGTAACTGCTACATTGAATAATGTGGTATATTTTTATTTTAATAGCTTTGGTCTCAAAATGACGTGCCTAGAATTAATTTTGACAGTATCGCCTAGCCTTGCTCACCAGGAAAATGAATCAGAGAAAGCACAGAATTGCAGGTCAAAGGAAAGTATAATATCTTCTTCGACAACAACAGCAACAAATTCGTCAATGTGAGCTTTGACTTAAATTCCTCAGTGCTGCCTAGACACTAAGCCTGTAGGTAGTAAAGAGAAAAGGCTGAGAGAAGTGACAGATGATCCCCACGACAGATATAGATCATGTCAGGAGATGGCAGTAAAGGCACAGAAGCAAAGGCGCCCCGGGCCTGAGATTCCAGACTGCATGTATTCCACCTGCTCTTAAGTGTTGGATGATCATAAAACATACAAACAAACAAATAAATAAAGATAAAATAAAAAGAGAAAGTTCAGTATGTGGACATTTCAGTTCCCCCAAACTGAATATTTGTATTTTTTATGTAGAATCAAAAACAATATTAGAGGCTGTATATAGTGTATGGAGAGAAAGAGAGAAAAAGAATGAGGGGGGAGGGAGGGAGGAAGGGAGGGAGGAATTAAGGGGAGAAAGACAGAAAGAAAGAAGGAAAGAAAGAGAGAGGGAGAGAGAAAGAGAAAGAACAGAAGTAGGGAGGGGGAGAGGGAAGGAAGGAAAGAGCGAAGGAAGGAAGGAAGGGAGGGAGGGAGGGAGGAAGGAAAGACGGAAGGGTATGTCACTATCCTTGACAATGAGGACATGGACACAAATTACTATGAGATGTGGTTAACTATGCAAAGAATCTTATAATCTGGTGAGTGGAAAAAAAGGACATAGCAGTAGTTAACGAGTAAACAGAGGTAGGTACAGTATGCTATGGAAAAGCAGAAAGGGAAAAAGTTACTAAGTCCAGGAGTACTAGGAGATTTTCTGGAAGAAGGGTTTTAACCGAGCTCCAGAGAACAAAAAGAGGTGGACCTGGCAACAAAAAGAATAGAAAAGCTTTCTGGCAAATAGAACTGCATGCTTCAAAGATGGGGAGAAAACACTAGATATTGCTCGTTTAGATGACGTTATGATTATTAATTATCAAGCAGGAACACTGTGCAACAAGCAGGGAACTAATACTTTTTAATAAAGGAAATACGCATATGTACACACACAAATTCTTTTCATCATCCCTATTTCCTGACTTACTACATTTTTGTTATCTGTGCTTTATAGAAGAAGAAATGAAAGCTGAGAGAAGTTAATGAATGTGCTAAAGGTCATGTTTTCAAGAAACAGGAAAACTGACATTCGAATCGTCTTTTTGATTTCCTAAAGTACACTCTTTGCTTTGAAACCTGAGGCCCAAATAGTGAAATATTGATGGTAACAATTTATGCAAATGAGAGGTTTCTAAATACCTAGCTCTTTTTCCACATAAATTAAATAATTCAGTTGTCGACTGTTTGTGTCCACTATGGGGAGACATAACCTTAGTTTTTATTTTATTTCTACCATATTGTCAAAATTTTAAAATAACATATGTGGGGAACAGAAGTCAAATGGGACATAATAAAGAATTTTCCTTGACTCTGCTTTGCATGTTAATTTCATTTATTTGGATGTGGGTTGATTTAAATCAATGCTGTTTTCCATTGCCATAAGACATCAGGGACTGAATTGTGGTGCTAATAGACCTTTTTGGAAACATATCTCATAAAAATTACTTTTCATTAGATAGAGATATTCTTTGCCTAATGTAAAACTGAAGTGAATTCTTATAAAATAGTCTGTATGAAAATTATAAATATCCTCCACTATATCCATAATGACATAATTAACCTTTTCCTATTCTCTTTGCTTGTAAGAGTAAACACAACTTCAGGACCCTTTTAAACAGAGTGTTCCACGCTGCATGATAGATTAGTCAGAAAATCAGAGAAAGATTTTTGTGGTTTAGAAAACCAGTGTTTTCTTAATCAGTGTTGAAATTCCAGGGTGTAAATAGTTACTCTGTAAAGAATTAATGAAGAATAATTACGATATTTAGTGAATCACTTTAAGCTTACAGAAGAATTCCTCGTTGCTAGAATTCTCAGGGTGTCTGCACGGTAACCAGGATTTTGTTTGGCTAAAGGAGAATATACAAACAGGTTTAATACACCATCTGTTCTTAATTGTCTTATAATCTTTCTACATAATTCTGATTTTCTCCTTTCTGTAGTCAAGGAAATTGAAGAGAATGTGGCATTCCATGTAGAAATCAGGGATAACTTTATGCCTCCCATTATTCAGAGCAGCACCAGGGGAGAACTCAGATGGATGATGGCATTGGAAATTTTTCTGATACAATCAGAGGGCTGTGTGTTAGTGAATAGACTTTGCAGCATAACATCTCTCATTTGGCTCCTAAAGGGATCTGAACTATGGTCAGAGTCACCCAAGACTGATAAAAGAGCAAAGAACTTCTACCTTTTGATTTTTTAATGAAAAACAAATTGTGTTCCATGTCATTGTGGTGGGGTTTAATTCATTTATTGAAAACAAGGAAAGACCATAGTTTGTCATTACTGACAGGTAAATAGTTTAAGGAGTAAATATGAAGGATATCCAACAGTTGTTCAGAAACACAACTGCACACAAAATGAGGACATCATCAATAGTATCACAGTCAGGGAAGACTAGTTGGGAGGGTGCAGTAAAAATGGCTGCTTCACTCAGAGGTTTCCTCTCCTACACTGAAGGGGAGACTTCTAAGTCTGTCAAAACACAGCTGTGAATACATTGCTCTTGGATACAAATCCATACTACTTTGCCTTGTCTTGTAATATTAGATTTGGACCTTGCAAACATTCCTCTTTTGCCTGTTGGCCAGAGGTTTAGCGTTGCTCAGAGAGCAATGGGAGAATCACCCATGTTTCCCCCAAAATAAGACCTACCCCAAAAATAAGCCCTAGCAGGATTTCTATGCGTTTGTTAAATATAAGCCCTACCCTGATAATAAGACCTAGTGATGGATGTGGCTATGCAGCCTATCTGCATAGCCATGCTATGCATTTTGGTGCAGAGAGGAAGACATCTCCTGAAAATAAACCCTAGTGTGTCTTCTTGAGAAAAAATAAATATAAGACAGTGTTTTATTTGGGGGGAAACATGGTAAAAGGACATAGATGTAGAAAGGAACTCCTCTTCCTAATTCCAGCAGGCTGTTTGTGGAATGTCTGCCACAGTGGTGTGGGGGAGTCCACTTTATGACCTTTAAAGGTCAGCTGGGGTTTTTCTGCATTTGCCAGTAAGTTTTTTGTTTACCCAGAAGGTCTTTCTTAGGGACAAACTCTACATTGCTTTTAAGCACTCACTCTAGACACACTAGAGCTAGACCACACAATGTATTAGGATAATTATCTATGCTATCCATGAAATTAATCCCCCAAATAGTTAAAACTAGACTTGAAAATAAACACATTATCACAGAACAAAAAAGGGAAGAATAAAAACTTGGCTGGGTGGGATGGCTTACTCCTGGAGTCTCAGCTCAGGGGACTGAGGTAAGAGGATTGCTTGAGCCGAGGAGTTCAAGTTTGCAGTGAGCTATGATGCTGTTCCTGCCCTGTAGCCCAAGCAACAAAACCTGCTTATTTATGAACAAAATAAATAATAAAAAAATAATAATGAAAACTTGTAAGGTTGATGAAGAAAATTTCAAAATCTTTACAGTATATTATTTACAAATCCAGTAAATTGCTGAGTCCCTGCTAGGTGTGAGACATTATACAAGATATTGAATTAACTTAAAGGTGACAGGAATATGGCCTCTGTTCTCAGAAATGGTCAAAAGAGGAGACTTTTTTCATGCTACTAATAGTTAATAAACAACTATTTATGAAAGGCCTGGCATAGTAGATACATGGAGAAAAAGCAAAAGAGAATTTTTGACTTCATTGCCCTGACTTAATAATAAGCAGCAAGAAATATAGATATTAAACAAATGATGACAAACGCCAGAAAGTGTCATGTGGGTGGGGCTGGCCTGTGGTTCATGCTTTACACCAGGGCCTAGGAGAAGTCCTGCTCAACAGCAGATATTTGGTAAGATATACACAAGGAATTCAGGAATGAAAAGATGCTCCTCCTGAAGCTTTAATATTCCACAAAATTTTAAGTACAGATTGCTTAAATAATTCATAAAGGATTAAACAGTCCACAAAATTCTTTCATGAAGGAAATTCCCAATTGTCTTGAGTATACTTACATTTGTGTATATGTATATAAAAGCAGAACATATATACATGTGAATATAAACACAGTTTTTATATAGAGTATATATGTATATATATGTAGAGAGAGAGAGAGAATATACACACAATATAAATACATAGTTTTTATGTAGAGTATATACACATACATAAATACAGAGAGTGCAAATGCTTAGTATTCATAAGGCATACACAAACCTGAGGGAATTCCCATAACCATGAGTGTGGAAATAACTTCAAAGGCCAGTGAATTTTCTCTGAAGTATAACTCCACCAAAAGTCATACATCTGATGTCTTATGCTAAAACTAGGAGTCATCTGTCTTATTAACTTTCATCTATAATTTACTTGTCACTTTTTGAGAAGCTTTTACATGGTCTTAAGACTCTCATTGAAATGGTTTAACAAATATGACATATTGTTTAGATAATAAGTCAACCGTGGATTGACCACCCACGTTTTATTTTATTTTATTTTGAGACAGCGCCTCAAGGTATCCCTCTGGGTAGAGTGCTGTAGTATCACAGCTCACAGCAACCTCCAACTCCTGGGCTCAAGTGAATCTCCTGCCTCAGCCTCCCAAGCTGGGACCACAGGCACCTGGCTATTTTTTGGTTGCAGCTGTCATGGTTGTTTGGCGGGCTGGGGCTGGATTCAAACCCACCACCTTAGGTGTATGTGGCTGGCGCCTTAGCCACTTGAGCCACAGGCACTGAGCCACCAATTTTTATTTTTAAATAAACTTTCTATTTCCTAAAAATAATAATTTGTTACCCCATTCCCTCTTTTTCTTCAAATCACATATTAGTAGTTGAATTTTAATTTTTCTAATTTCCCATAGCCGTTTTTCACAGGAATTCTATTTTTCATTTGTGTGACTATGTACCCATTGATGAATGGAGATAAGCTGAGGGTAAAACACTATTATTTTGGGAACTCTTATCCTTGATCACAATGAGTAATTTATGTTAGTCAATGCTAGGCTGCAGTAAATTGCAAAACTATAGTGAACTTTAAGAGTTTTCAGGGGTATTGAAATCCATGAAAATAAAGTTGATGCATTCTACAGATACATGGGTACACTGGGTACATAGTAACAATATTTTTTTGTACTAGACTTTAAGTCTCTTTTTAGGATAACATTTCAATAGTTATACAAGGGCTATACAAATCTGTGATATTGCGGAGTTAGTAATAGAATAGGAGACAGACATAGGTAGACACTACTTTAAACTGCCTCTTATGTATTATATAGATAAATCTTTTAATCCCTCTGCATCTCATTTTCTTTATCTATAGAATTGGTTTGATGAGTTCTGTTTTTATTTATGATTCAAATGTGTGCAAATTAACAAGCAGCTTATGAAGCAGAAAGCACGTTCAACAACAGCACACCAACAGGCTTGCGGCAATAGATTTAGGTAGGCTGAATTATCAAAATGCTTCTGTTCTCTCTTTTTCTATTAATATTCATTTTAAAAATGACCTCATGGGGTGTTAGATGCAACCTGTGGCCAAGGAACAGAATGAAACCAAACTAGTTCCTGAAGATCAGTTTCAAAAAGGGTTCTCATCAGTATTGCTGTTTAGTCCACCATTATAATTTGTTTGATTCAGGTGAAACAGAGAGCAACTAAAATTTCTTAAAAGTCTCTCTCTAGCTTTCTCATGACCACGAAGAATCTTCAAAATTATAATTATTTACTGTGGATAATTCCTGTATTTTTTAACAAACCTTTATAAATTCTATATGTTAGGCAATATTCTAGACTTCAAAGTGTTCAAAATCTGAATTCCTCAAAGAACTAAAAGTAGACCTACCAGGGGATCCAGCAATTCTCTACAAGGTACCTACCCAAAGGAAAAGAAGTCATGTCAAAAAGACCCATGCTGTACAAAGGCCAGTGCAGCACAATTCACAATTGCAAAGATAAGGAATCCACCTAAGTGCCCATCAACTGATGACTGGATAAAGAACAGGTGGTGTGTATATATATACCATGGAATACTACTCAGTCATAAAGAAGAATGAAATAACATTTTCCACAGGAACTTGAATGGAGCTGGAATCAACTATCTTAAATGCAGTAACTCAGGAATCAAAAAACAAATACCGCTTGTACTTAGTTATAAGTAGGAACCAAACAGTGGCCATACATAGCCGTGCAGAGTGGCATAATGCACTTTGGAGACTCAAAAGGGGTAAAGATGGAGGGGAGTTAGGGTACAATGTACAATGTATAAATCTCTGGACTCACCACTATACAATTCATCCATGTAACACTAAAACATCTAATACCCCTAAGTCTACTGAAATTTAATAAAAAAAAAAATTAAAAGTCTTGTGGGGAGGACAGCTATGGATATAAATGATGGCCGGGAAATGCACTTATTGCTAGAGTGCTCTCATGAATAATGTGTGTAGGGCCACAAAGAAGTAGTAATATATTCTGCCAGAAATACAGGACAGTGGTTTCACAAAAGGTTTCAGGTAGAAATGGCTGTTTGAACTTATGTTTTAAGAATAAGAATTTTTCCAGAAAGTAAAAACAGAAATGGAGAAGGACAATCTAGGTAAATGGAGTGACATGAGCAATGCCAGGTGACAACAGAGCAGGAAGGCTGGGAAGCAGAAATTTACCTGTGAAATGCTCCAGAGCCCCCCAGAGTTACTCAATGATTCATGTGAATATTTACAGCAGTTTGTTCACCTATCCACTAACTCCCTGTATGGGATTCCAAGGTGTCTCAGAGAGGGAGCACTTCTGATTTACTTGAAGCCATACCTGGCCCTGGTAGCTGCTCAACCAATCACTCTTCCATCATATCTGAGGGAAATGGTGAAGGAGCTGAACTGTGGGCTGAGATAGATCCTGAAAGATCAGAGTAGACAGTAAACTTAGGTCAATATGTGTTGGTATTTATTAACAAATGCCCAAAGAAGCAGTTTAGATTTTTTTCCTATTAATGAAAATAACTTACCCAGGATTTTTTCATTGATCAAAGCTGTGATTTTAAAATACAGCATTTTTCAGAGAAGTTTCTCTTTAAGTCTCTTGCCCACCCTGCTTTGGGATCACTTGTTCTCTTCTTGGTATTAGGGACATTCCAATTGTACCTTCTAGTTATTTTTAAATATACAATAAATGATCGTTGACTACCATTACCCTGTTGTGCAATCAACTCCTTCATCTTATTCATTCTAATTAGATTTCTGTACACTTTAAAGATCTTCAGTTTATTCCCCTCCCCACTGTGCTTCCCATCCTCTGGTTACATAACTACCATTCTACTCTCTAATTTCATGAGCACAATTCTTCAAATTTTTTACTCACGCATATAGGGGATAATATATAAAATTTGTCCTTTTTTGTTAAATATCCTATATGATAATTCTAATTTCTTTGTTATAACTGACTGTGGTTATTATGGCTGATTTTTATCTTTGGGTACGTTTATTTCCTCACTTTTTAGCATGGCTTATAATTTTTTTGTCAAAAAGTAGAGATGGTTATGTTACTCATTTTGATAATCCAGTCTGAGGTAAAGGAACTTTTAATATGGGAAATTATGTTAATCTGTCTATGAGTTGAGCTCTGTTAAATCTTTGTTGCAGCTGTGGGTGGCAAAGGCTCCACATTCATGTGGTGCCCTTGTTTTTATCACCTCTCTTAACTTCAGGCTTCCCTTTGTCCACCTCCTCAGGAACAGCCTGCATTTTGCAGTTCTTGCAGTTGGCAACCCAGTTACTATGCTGGAGCTCTCTTGGTGTGGTAATGAGTTGGGGGAAAGGAATGCGTTCTATGATATAATCACATGAGTAAATTGCAGTCTGACATTGTGTCTGTGGTTTGAGCTTCTGACCTTCATAAATGCTTGTCCAAAGGTATTGCTTTTATTTTTCTCCTAACCTCCTCCTACTTTGAATAGCTTCTAGCATTCCTGATCTGTTTTCTCAAGGACCTGAACTCTACAAATTATGTTCTTAGAAAGTCGGCAGAGAAGCAGATAACATTGCCAACAGGAGTTGGCAGAAATGAATTCTGGAAGAGTCTTATATTATGAAGAACAGGACCTTTTTATGGAGAAAGTTTTTGATCTATGTTTCTATGGTTATTCTACCTGGCTACCATAACTACTATTCTAGAAACCACCAAAGGGTTCTGTATATACCTTTTAAATTCTTAAAAATCTCAAAACAAAAATCCTTGATTGTTCAGTCTCCAACATCACAAAAAAATAATTACCTATGTAGTATACATTCATATCCTTGCCTCATGTGAGACTCTGAGCTACTCAAGTTCAAAGATTTTGATTTTTTCACTGTTATACCACCATTGCCTGGAATCATGTTTGGTATAGGACTTATGCCTCATAAATACTTCTCTGAGCTTTGCTAATAAATAAACACTCAGTTTCCTTCACGATACTTTGACAAACAAACACTTATATAGGGTTGCATCCTACAGAATTCAAAGAGAAAAAACACAAAAGCTGAAATAGCAAAAGAAAATTTTAAGTACTAAATCATTTAAGGAGTTGATTTCATACCCTACTGATGTCAAGGTCAAAATTTTTTCATGTGAAAAAATGTATCTAACAACTAAATCTACTAAAATCATAGAATAATGGGTGAAATTCCAGGAAGTCTTAATATTATCACAAAAGTAAATCATGTTGAATTTGATCTTTACCAGCACTGTTGTAGTTTATTATTATTTATTAGACATTGGAGCCTCTGACATTTTAATTCATAAGTATTTTTATGTTCCCCTTTATAAGATTAAATTGTTCCTGAAATTTAATTGCAAAATTAAACAGGTCATTTATTAAAATTATATATTACAACACTCAGGTAGAACACATCATACTTTTAATATAGACCTGGTGAAATAACTAATAATCTCAATGTTGAAAACAAATAATTGAAAATTATATGTGGACATAGCAAAGTATTTAAATCACTCTATATTATGAAAACCATTGCTAAAATAACCTTTGGCTTACAGATTTGCCATCTGGACTATAAAACAAAGTGCTATAGTGCCATCTCCTGGAAAGTATGACCATCTAGAAGAGGAGGTGTAAATTAATATGAATTCTTTAATTAATAAGTAGTTCATATTATACAAAAAAATGAGAGAGAGATAAGGTTAAGCCTTTAGATTTCTCTTCTGAGTGTAATAATTATTTCTAATATAAATTAAATGTAATATTAAACATTTCATCTTTATAACATTATTTCTTTATCCTTTGTAGGTTGCATCAAAATATACCATAAATTCTATTAATGTCAGCATTCAGGGCATTTGCTGACCTTGGAAACCAAATAAGGTAAACCATTTTATACCATGATATTAACTTCCTATTTAAAATCAGTTAGGCCTCTCCCTTTTTAGGGGCACCTTTCTCATTTCTAAAATCTTATGACAGGCCAAGTGCAGTAGCTCACACCTGTAATCATAGCACTCTGGGAGGCCGAGATGGGAGGATTGCTTGAGCTCAGAAGTTAAGACCAGCCTGAGCAAGAGTAGCACCTGTCTCTACAAACAATAGAAAAATTAGCAGGGTGTGGGGCACATGCCTATACTCCCAGCTTGTCAGGAGGCTGCAGCTAGGAGTCTGAGGTTGCTGTGAGCTATGACACCACAGCGTTCTAGCCTAGGAGAATATTCAGGTCATATACAGGAAGTCTACCAGTTTATTGAGAATACTTTGCTATATCTTCATACCATTCCCAAACCTAGACCTTCTCTAATTTAAATTTGTTTACATAAATATATATATACATATTCCTTTAATTACTTAAACTTACTCTGTTTATTTCTTATTAAAATAATATTTTAGCTACTGAGTTCACTGTGATCAACATTCAACCCATTATGTATTTATTATTTATGAATTTTTTAATTTTCTTTTCATGTTTATGTAATTTTTCCTATTTTGTTTTAAATTTCTGAATATTTTACATTATTTTCAAAAATGTTTCATCAAACTATATATACAATAAAATTTTATTGCACAGATTATTGTTAGCTTTCACTCTCATTTATTTATTGATGTTTACTGTATTACTCACTGTATTCTTATGGCATTATTCTTTGAATTTATATAAATTATTAAAAAGGCATCATAAAGTTATAAAATAATCACATGAATGATAGTATTTATTGAATCCTTTTTTGAATTCATAGTTGAATTCGTAAGAAGTTACAAATAAATATAAAATAAAATACAAAATACAA
The DNA here is from genome assembly GCA_963574575.1 of Galagoides demidoff. NCBI lineage: Eukaryota > Metazoa > Chordata > Mammalia > Primates > Galagidae > Galagoides > Galagoides demidoff. The sequence continues at coordinate 12,667 of CAUYQV010113522.1, forward strand.
TACAAATAATCCATTTTTTCAACATTCTATAAACCAACCAGCCATAAAATGTCAAAAGTTCATTGATATAATTAGTTATTTAACACCTCTTTCTGTGTTGAGAAACTATGGCAATGATTATTTTAATCATTTAATTACACTAATTTTTAAATAGTTTTTAAAATTTTTCTCAAGTTTATTGGGTATGATCACATACAATATACTGGATCCATTTAGAGCAGGCAATTCAATAAGTTTTAACAAATGTCTGTACAATTGTAACCATCAGCAAAATGTAGAGAGAGAACAGCTAATCTACCCAGTACATGTGATCACTCTCTTTATCACTTCCTTTAGTATTTTTATTGCCAGATTTATTTATATTTTTATATTAAAAAATATGCAGTAAGTTATCCTTTGTTCCTGGATTCTCTTACTCAATGATTTTGAGATTCTCCCATGAGCTGTGTTTACTAGTAGATTGTTATTTTTAGTGTATTTATTTTATGAATTTATTATTGGTAATGGAAATTTGACTTAATTTTATATTGGGATGATTTAATTATATTTGCTGTATATAGTAGTATGTATGGTTTTGTGGGACATAGGTTTTTTTCTTTTTTATTGAATAAATACTGATGTGAAATGATGGAATAAGAAGGTAAGTTTATACTTAAGGTATCAGCAAAGTTTTTCCTAAATATATAATCAATGAAATCTCTGCATTTTCGCTGAACACTTATGGTCTGTCATCTGTATATAATTTTTGGAAATGATCGAATCCAGTCTTGTGTATTTGTTATTTGTACAAACGCTTTATTTATTCTATAGTATATAAACTACTAAACATGCCTTAAGGATTTTTTCTCATTTTTCTTTTTTTTTCCTTTTTTTTTCTTTTCTTTCTTTTTTGAGATGGATCCTCAAGCTATCCCCCTGGGTAGAGTGCCATAGCATCACAGCTCATAGCAACCTCCAACTCTTGGGCTCAAGCGAGTCTCCTGCCTCAGCCTCCCAAGTAGCTGGGATCACAGGCGCCCGCCACAACGCCTGGCCATTATTTTTTTTTGGTTGCAGCCATCATTGTTGTTTGGCGGGCCCGGGCTGGGGATTGGAACCCACCACCTTAGGTGTATGTGGCTGGTGCCTTAGCCGATTGAACCACAGGCACCGCGCCTCTCATTTTTCTATGTTCAAAAACTATGCCTTTTCAATGGAGGGTGTTTAATAAACATGTGTTTCATAAATGAATAATTTAAATGTTAATACAGAAAACTTCTGTATGTCTCAGTTTGCCCTCTCTCTCCTTTTAGTGACATGAGGCACCTGGCGCTCTACCTCTTACTATATTTAGTAATTTTTTACTATTGTTTTAAAAGACAATTTAGTATTGCTTTTAAAAAACATATGAATACTAAGCGTGAAGTCAAGTTGTTTTCCCAATGAAGAGGAATGATACCGTAAGGTATCTCCACATCAGAGGAGTACTAAAAGCCAGCAGAGACACAGGTGTTAAAATAAATAAACTCCATACATGGAGGGAACATTTTAAAAGCCTATTTTGAAATGACTGGTATATAGCAGATTTTATTTTTAGTCAGATTCAAAGGAAAGTTCCCACCTGGTCTAAATCATCACAGAGAATTCAGTATTGGTTGTCCTTACTACTTCCTTTGAAGGTCAAGATTTCATACTGACCCACAACAGACAAAGGGAAGAACATAAAAACATAGCACACAAATTGAGCCTAAATATGATTTCATGAATGTGAAATATCTTTTTAAAAAGCCAATATGCTAATTAAAAGTGCATTTGAACATGAATCAGACAGATACCTCAGCAATATTTATAGATACAATCCTTACATTAGACAAGGCAAATGGTACTGTGCAGATACAAAAAGAATATTTCTTTCCTCATCAGATATGATTAATTGGAATTATCCACTTCCTTTTGAAAATGTATTACTCATACTCAATGGAAAGAAATTCTCAGTCCACAAGAGTATTTTAAAGATCTTTTGACGGAAAAGATACTACCATAAAACTTCACCATGCCTTAAATAGTGACAGCACAGGAACACAGTGATTGGTTACAATTATTTTAATAATAAAATTAATTTGAAAATTTGATTTAAATTTATTAGCTTAAGTAGATCTGTTTTCAATTATTTTATTGGAATCATCAAAAATAAGTTGAAAATTATTGAATATTTGCATCAAGTGAATTAAATTCAGAAAGCAAGTAGGTAGTTGAATCTGCAAAATTAATTATGTACTCTAGAGATGATATCATAAAAATAGATAATTGATTTTATAAAATTATTCCTATGAAAAAGATAAGAATCAGAAAGACACATTTGTGTATCTAACATTTCAAAGCATTGATTTAGAGTATCAAGGTATATAAAAGGCTACTTTCTCTTAGATTATTTTATTTCACTTTAATTTTCATCTATAAGTCATTTATATCTTATAATAATTTTTTTAACCACAAATCATTTTACCCCTTTTCTGTTTTCTTTTTTCCATTTCATCAAAACCTATACTCTCTCAAGGACTATCTATATGTCCTAACTTGAAATGTACACTGGTATCTAATTAAATAAAATTGTTAACCTCCAGGCATAGCTATTTCCATGAAGTCCTTTCCAATACAAAAACATCAAAAATCATAGTAACCACCATATGCAATCTGGGTTCAAGCTTAAAAGAAAAAGAAACAAGGATTGAGAGACATCAGCTCAATGCCTGATCTAAACACTTTCAGGCAGTATGATTTTAGATGACTTACTTACACTTGTTTTATTTGATGCATAATAATCATACGGAGTGCATGTGACATTTTGATACATGCATACTTGGTCTGACAATTAAGTTTACAAACTTACCACGTTACACAAGTTGGCAGCACTGTACAAACAACTTGGTAAGATTTCACAACCTTGGTATATTAATGTCTCACAGTTGTGTTTGTGTAAACATGTGGTGGTGTCTGATGTGTGGCAGTGTCTTATGTAGTGCCATTAATTATTGTTTTTGTATGTTTTTGTGTGCCAGTGTGAGAATGTTGGGACTTGAATCAGAGCACTGAACAAACTTTTAAAAATTACTTTTTAATCCTAACAAGAATGGAAGTGAAATCAGGTACATGTTAGTCCAAGTTTATGTGGAAAATTCCATGAAGAAAATGGTAATAGATTAAATAGTTTTCAAAGAGGGAAAGTGTCACTGATGAATTAGAGGTTAGGGTAGCAAATAATGAGCAAAATCATTGAAAACATGGCAAAAATATATTAAAGTGTGCATTAAAATTTTTGGATGACTGTGAAAACATAGAAGCTCAAGTAAGCATTGACTGAAAAACAGGAAAATCTTAACTGAAAATCTTGGCCAACAACTCAGGGCTCTTGTATCACAACAATGCACAAGTTCACAATACACTCCTGTATGGGAGTTTTAGCAGTAAACAAAAAATTGTATTGAAACACCCTCCCTACTCATGTGATCTGGCCCCCATTGACTTTTCTTACCTGAAGATAAAGGACATATTGAAAGGAAGATATTTTTGATAATGTTCATGACATTAAAGGTAATAAGACAATAACTTTGGTGGCCATTCCAGAAAAAGAGTCCCAAAATTGCTTTGTAGGGTGGAGTATACACTGGCATAAGTTCATAGTTTCCCAAGGGGAGTACTTCAAAAGTAACTATAGTGATATCAGCAATAAGATATATAGTTTTTCTAGGATGAGTTTGTGAACTTAATTGTCAGACCTTGCATGGTGTATAATGATCAAATCAGGGTAGTAAGGATACCCATCACCTGAAATATTTATAATTTTATAAATTTAGGGAAATTCCTGATCTTCTTTTCTAGCATTTACAAAAATATAATACATTTTTGTTCACTACTGTTAATCTACCGTGCTATTGATAACTAGAACTTGATTCCTACTCTGTATTTTTGCACCCATTAATCTACTTCTCTTTGTCTCCCTTCCCCCATCCTCCCAAATTCTGATAACTTTCATTCTACTCTTCACTTTCAAGATCAACGTTTTTAGCTCCTATATGCGAATACAAACATGTACTATTTGTTTCTCTCTATCCTGTTTATTTCATTTAACATAATATCTTCCAGTCCATTTATATTGCTGCAAATGACAGAATTTAAGCCACAGTTTTTAGATCTGACAATAATTATTTCTTTGCATAGTTTTCTTAGATATTATGGATTATTTATTTAAATACCTTGATACCCAGTAATGATTCCATAAATAGTAGCTATTTTATAATCACATCCATCTATATTATAATAAAAAACTTTAATGTTTTTCAAAACTGTTGAGCCTTCACTTCATATGTCAGAAAAATTCTCAAGATTTCTCTATTGTATTCAATGTCTATTTAAGCTTCCTTAAGTAGATAGATAGATATTCAATTCAAAGCTTAAAGGCAGAGATAGAGACAAACCTTTGTGACCTGCCTTTATAAAAGTGTGATGAAGCCATACAACAAATATGTCATATATACCATGGGCAGTTCCATCCATTTTGCTCTGAAGATTAAATTGTGTGATATGCCCTAGAAAGAGTATGCAGATGGTCTCTTGGATATTGTTAAGGATAATCTATATTTTCACATATTTAACTCACGCATAGTCTTTTAAATTTCTTCATCATAGCTTGCTCTCATGTAACTCATGCATATGCTATCGTCGTATTTCTCCTTGATTCACTTTAGAGTAAAACTTGACCTATTTCTCCATTTTTTCCATTAGCTGGTTTAAGGCAATATTTTTCAACTACCTTTTTTTTTTTTTAATCTCATGGCACACTGGAACCTATAGTTAAACTTCCATGGCCCATATAAATTATGTTGATCAAAAAGAATATAAAACTATACTTGCTATGCTTTAAACTTCTTTTGAAAATAATTTAATTATTGATCCTTAAAAGTTTTGGCAGCACACCTAAGAGCATAGCATGGCATGGCAGTGTGCTACAGCACATTCATGGAAAATTATTGGTTTAAGCAATACAATATTTATGCTTAGTCAATAATGTTCATTTCTTGGGTAAAAAAAACATATTAGATTGAAATCCCACCAACAGTGTAGAAGTGTTCCCTTCTCTCCATGTCCATGCCAACATGAGAGTTTTGAGATTTTGTGATGTTGACTAATCTTACTGGAGTTAGCTGATATCTCAAAGTGGTTTTGATTTGCATTTCTCTGATGATTAAATATTATGAGCATTTTTTTCATGTGTTTATTGGCCATTCACTCATTATCTTCAGAGATAATTCAAGATCCATCATTTGATCTTGAAATTCCATTGCTAGGTATCTAGTCAGATGAACAAATATCATTTTACAACAAAGACATTTGCACCAGAATGTTTATTTCAGTCCAATTCATAATTGCCAAGTCATGGAAGCAGGCCAAATGCCCATTGACCCAAGAATGGATAAACAAATTGTGGTACAAGTATACTATGGAATACTACAGCCATAAAAGATGGAGACTTTACATCTTTTATGTTTACCTGGATGAAATTAGAACATATTCTCTTAGTACAGTATCTCAGGAATGGGGAAAAAATGTATCCAATGTACTCAATACTGTTATAAAACCAATATATAAACACTTACACATTCATACAAATGATAAAACACAAATATAATCCAGCAAAAAGGAAGAGAGAAGAGACGGGAGGGGATGGTGAGGGCAAGTGGAGGGAGGAGGAAGGAAGGATTGGTGGGATCTTTCCTAATGTGCATGATGCAAGGGTACACTTCAAAACATTAAGAGTAAACTATAAATGTCTTACCACAGAAAATAAGTGATATGATGGTTATGTTAATTAGCTTGATTATTTATATAGCAAATCATCACGTTGTACCCCATAAATGTATACAGTTTATGATTTAATAAAAAAAATTTAAAAAAATATTAGAAATCCAGAATCTCTTAATACAAATATTATATATATGTGTGTGTGTGTGTGTGTGTGTGTGTAGGTATACAGGCAGTTCCCATGTTATAAGCAAGATAGGCTCTGTATGTTTGTTCTTAAGTTGAAATTGTATGTAAGTTGGAACAGGTACATTTACCTCGTACCTGTAATAGCCTCCATTCTTAAATGTGAATCATATGTCAGTCAAATGTTTTAACTTGGGGACTCCCTGTATATATAAAAATATATATGTACTGTACCCCATGATAGTATCAATGTACACAGCTATGATCTAATAAAATATGTATATATGCAGCTTTCTATGTATTTATTGAGACATGACTGGTAAACAAGACTAAAATATTAAACCAATTTGGTATCTATTAAGGTATACATGCAGTGATTAATGTATAACTAGATTTGTTTATCCATCATGTAAATTCTGCTGTTTGCCTAACAAATATAAGGTACCATAATAGGCACTTGATATATATAAAGCTTAGTAGAATTATTTAACTTCTAGGACACCATAACATGACAGAATAGAGACCTGAATAAATAAAAAGAAAATGAAAATGAAAACACAGAAAGTATCTTATCTTTATAAATTAGAATATATAGGATAAGTGACTCAGAGACAAACAATATGCATTAAAATAAAGTAAAAAATCTGGAAGGAAATTACAGAAGCAGACAATATACTTCGAGAACCTTGATTATGCAGTTAAATTAGGTGCTACACAAGGAGCAAGGAGAAAAATTCAAAAGGTTGTTGTGCAAACAAGAAAGAGATAATCAGAATCATATTTTAAAGCATGGATTTTTTTGCATGAATCTGTCAAAAGAGTAGAAATTGATCTTGAGTTGAGAGAGGAAGGAAGGGTTGAGACCAAAGACAAGGAGATACTTTGAGGCTTTCATTCAGCCAACTGAGAAACAAGAATTCTACGATGGAGTGGTAACAATCAAATATTTGAGACATAATACGAAGGTAAACTGGGTGGTTTTAAAAATTGATTATATACTTTGGACTAAACTCTAATTTTGTATAAAGTATAAAAATATTACATAGTAAAGTCATCTATTTAAAAGCCCAAATTGAGTGTAGATATATGTGATATTCAAGGAAACTTGAGAAAGGAGAATATAAAATAATTTTAGATTGACCAACTTTCTGAGGCACAATCTATTTATTTATTTGTTTGTTTGCAGTTTGTGGCCAGGGCTGGGTTTGAACCTGCCACCTCTAGTATAGGGGGCCGGCACCCTACTCCTTGAGCCACAGGGGCCACCCTGAGCTACTTTCTTTATGTAGATGATTCTTAAATACACTCAGGTATTCGCAACATCTACAATTTCTCAATGATTTTCTTAATATTTAAAAACATCACAAACTGAGACTTTAGGTTTGGATTTCTCTGTAAACTGCTCCTACTTCTGTACCCTCTAGGCCCAGTTAATAGCTTCATTGTACATATGCTTTTCATACACATGGGCAAATAATAACAACAAAATCTTCTAGTTATCTGTGATGAAAATTACAGTGGTCTCTTTGATTTTTCCTTCCCTTTGTCAAGAATTCTTAAAGGTCTGAAATTTTACACTGCTTTCAAAGTAATGGAAGTCATGTTTCATTGTGCAAACTTTGATGTCATCAGAAGACATCAGACTCCTGACTCAGAGGTATTATATTACATCAGCAAACAGCATGAGCTTTCTGTTCACACTGGTGGCCCTTGCTCTCCAAAAGCAACAGGGGCCACGTGGAGTGGTCCAGTTGAAAGTTCCACACAGGACTTAGTTACCACAGAAGACAAAATCCAAACTTAGAAAAGAGCTGTTGGAAAACCTACTTTATCTTTGTTATTAGGAAGACATTATTTTTATTGCTAAGATGAGGAATCAAATCTGTCTTCTGTTCTGGAAGAAAACAGTATTTGTATTTTCCAGGGGAGGTGCTATACAAACATCCCTTGAAAAGGGCTGTTCAGAAGATAGTCCAGAAAAAAGCTGTGGAAGGCATCAGAAATGGAATGAAAAATCATCTCCCAACACTTCTTACCTATCATATCGACTGACAATCATGTCAACTAGACTTTTATTTGTTTGATTTTAATCTTACAATATTCAGTTGACAAAGATTTTATATATTGAATGTGTACAATATGATTTGATACACATATGCACTGCATAATGATTATCACAGTCAAACTAATTGGCATCCATGACCACAAATGCTATACATTAAATCCCCAGAAGTTGTTCATGTTAACACCTGAAAGTTTATAACCTTCAACCAACATCTTCCTATTTTCCCACACCCAGGACCCTGGCAACCATTCCATTTTGTTTCCATTAGTTCAAATCCTTTTAGATACCAAACAAAAGTCATATTATAAAGAATTTATCTTTCTCGGGTTTGGCTTATTTCATTATACATAATTTCTTCCAGGTTCATCCATGGTGTTCAAAATGGCAGGATTTTTTTTTCTTTTCTATGGCTGAATAATGTTTCATTTTCTATCTATGTATCTACATATATATATATATATATATATCTCACATGTTATTTATGTAATTACCTTTTGATGTACAGGTTATTTATATATTTTGGGTATTTTAAATAATGCTACAATAAACAGGGATATAGATATCTCTTTGAGATACGGATTTCATTTCCTTTGTATATATTATCAGAAATAAGATTGCTTACTCATATGTTCATTCTATTTTTAATTTTTTGAGGACCCTCCATATTGTTTTCTATTATAACTGTACCAGTTTAAATTCCCACCAACAATTCTCCACACCATCAACACTTGTTATCTATTTTCTTTTTGATAATAGTCATTCCAAAGGCATGAGATGACATCTCTTTGTGGTTTTACTTTGTATTTCTTCTGTGATTAGTCCCTTGCCTATGTACTCCATATTGACTACTTTTGCATATTCCTATTGGCCATTTATATGTGTTTTAAAAAATGTCTAGTTAGCTGCCTTGTTAGCTTTTTTAGTCAGGATACTTATAATTATTTTGCTGTTGAGTTGTATGAGTTTCTTACAAATTTTGAATATTAATTCATTAGACATTTCTGAATGATCAGCACAACCCTAAATATCCTTCTTTTCTCACATATTATAGCATAAAAATTCTTTTCCATTTCTTTGAAATATTTTTTCATAAATATCTTTGCTATGAATTACATGAAGGTGACCAATATGAAGTAAATTCAAGTGGAGTACCTTAGTTATTTAATCATTACCAGAAGTTTAATATCTAAGATATTTCTTCATTTTTCTCATTGTAATGTTGCAATAGATAACTTCCTTTGCATATTTAAGATAAGTTGAAGAAGACTATTGAAGGATAAAAGAATGGAACATTTAGGCTATTGATGTTTATTTCTAAATTTCTTACAAAGAACTTTAAGTGATCTAATTTAAACTCCCACCTGCAGTAAGTGATTATTCAGCCATTTCACCACAACTTAATTAGTATTATGACATTATAAAATATATTAATATAATATATGTAAAAATATTATTGTTCTTATACCCTATTGCTTATTTTACTCTTTTAATACATTTGTGCTTAATTTTTTATATATTCACTTGTATTATATTTTTTCCCTTTTTGTAATTTTGTTTCATTGTCTTTACTGTCTCCTTATTGGTCTTCAGGTGATTTCCTTCTATGGATCTGTTTAAATTTTATATACTAAAAATATTAACTTTTGAGAGTATTGCTTTAAAATTTTATGTAATTACAATAATATATCTTTTGTTTTCCTTTGATAGAAAAAAATGACTGTTTAGAAAATAGTTCATGAGCCATCACTAAGTAAATATTTACTTTACTGTTTGTTTACATTTATGCTTTACTTGCTTAAAGTATACTTTTGTATGGGAGAAATGTATAATTCCAAATATTTTTCCAAACTTTGCCAATGTCATTTATTTAAAATAACCCAAGTACAACTGTCATTCCAATTAGTATATAATTTTCCTTTATTTTTTGTCTATTTCCTACATGTAGCTCTCACAAATTACTTCCTATACACACTGGAGTTCATCTCAGGACTTTCATTCTACTGCTAGGTTTGTCCTCATATACATTCAACAAAATGTTTTATTATTTTTTATCATTTTTATGTATCTGCTATAAATTTTTCATTACTGCATTATTTTTTCAAAATTTGTATGTCATTCATGTTTTTTAATTTCTTAAATAATCACTGTAGTGAGCCCATATTATCTCTTAGGAAGGAATATTAACCTGAAACACCACACAATTCCCAGGTACTGTGTTTTTATGCATGAGAATATAGTTCTTTCTCTAGAGACTCGTCTTTAAATCAATAAGCCATCTGTGTCTGATATGAGAGCCCTGTTTAGAGATGCTGTAATAAATCATGTCTGAGCCTAAAGCAGTGGATATGAAGTCATTTAAAAAAAATTATCAGAGCTAGAGTTAATGTGACAAAAGCTCCTCTTATAATAATAAAATATGGGATTAAAGTGAAAGTTTCTAATATAGTAAAATACTGATGACCAAAACAGACACTATAGGTCTATATAACTAAGTGTTCTTGATGACTGCAAAGTCCAGTAATCTTGAGTGGAATCTTTGAAGAGCTGCTCTTGCTAAAGGTCTAGAAAGACTGGAGTCTTCACAGAGACATGTCAAAGGCACCAGCTCACCTACGAAGGTCAAAAGGCATTCCAGCCTCCAGCTCAAAGTTGATAGCTAGATTGAATGTCAGTCACATTTTATCTTTTAGAAAAATTCTGTTGAGATGAACTATAAATATCAACACAAATGGGATTTATGATTGTTTTTAGGAGGTGCCTTCAGCCAATTTTCAGACTTTAATGCTTAGAATGACTCCATTATATACCTTGGAGTAAATAGCTTGTCTAATGTTATTCTTTTGGAAAATGCAATAAATGGGATTTTCTTCATCAAAATAAAGTGTTTATTATTAGAATCAAGTTAAAGTTATTGATTCTTCTCCACAAAGTTTTTTATAAATCCTGAAATAGTACTGAATAGTGTAGGTCACAGAGGACTTCTTTCTGGAAAAATATCACATTTTTCCCCCCATTGGAGCCTAGTATCTATAAATAATTCTTACATATTGGAAGGAAATGATAGAGGCTCTGTAATCTAGCAATATGATAGTAACTGGAAATGGTTTAGAAGCACTTAAAAGGGAACAAATGTCAAAACTCATTTTCATCTGACAAAAGATTTCTAAATAATTATGTGTTAAATAAAAAAGGCTATACTTTGAGAAAAATAATTATAGGGGTATCTGCACGTGGCATCCCGCAGCCAGCCCAGGGCCAGCTTTAGGGACTGGGGGCCCAGGTCTAGGTCAGCAATCAGGAGGGCGGGGGCAGGAGTACTGCAAGGGAGCTGGTGGACTTGAGATCATCTGGAACAAGACAAAGCATGACATGGAGTTCCCTGTAAGACAGCAAAGGCTAGGAGCTAAAACAGAAGATTCACTCAATCATGGATCTCCCACCTGCCATGCAGAGTGTCAGGTATAAGGGACTCAACTCTAAGGACAAGACATTGGGAGAGATAAAAGTGACCAGTGGGCCCAAGATCATGATGGTTGGCTCCATGCCAAATGATGTTTTAGCAGTAAACACACTGAAAGATGCGGGGAAGAAGGATGCAAAGAGGGTAGAGAACAAGAAGGACCCTCTCTGCAAGCAGACACAACACCGAAAAGTGTTGGATAAAGGAAAACCCAAAGATGTGATGCCATCAGTTAAGAGGGCCCAGGAGCACCTGTCATTGGAACCCTTGTCTGATATGTACAAGTCCGGAGGAAAAGTCAAACACACCTTTAAGCTGGAACAAGAACAGCTTTGGATCGGCACTAAAGAGCGACTGAGAAATTGCCCATGGGCTCCATTAAAAATGTGGATGGTGAATCTTTCTAAATGAGCAATATAAATGTCTTAAAACAACAACTATGAGAATGACATGAAGGTTATGTTGGCCAATTGGATGAGAATATTTCAAATTGTATATGGAAACAACACACTATACCCCATGATAGTATTAATGTGCACAACTATGATTTAATAAAAAAAAAAAATCTTTAAACATCTAGCCAATGTGAGGGTGTTCAGTATGCCCCCTGGTGAAGGGCTCAACTACAACTTGAACTGAAAACAATGAAACCTAAACATTTGTACCCTTATATCCATCTGAAGAACAAAAGAAAAAAAGAAAAGAAAACAACCTATATTCATAATAAAAAATTTCTTTTTCGTGCCCCCCCCCAAAAAATGTGGATGGTGAACACAGTTCAAGGACACGGAGGCTACCACATGATGGCATTCCATGGGCCCCATGGCAGCTCTTACTACTGTACTAGGCCCACCTCAAAACGTGGATGCAATCAAAGACACTGTGATGGGGAAATAAATGACAGTATTTCTGAAAGCACTTTCACCTCTGGCCCAGGACGCTGACCCAAAGTGGAGGACATTGCCGGGAGAAGCCCAAAGCATCCCTGGGCTTCAGAGTTCTGGAACTTTGTTCAAAAAAAAGCAAAAAAAACCCCAAAACCCTATATTCAGTCTAAGGCGATGTGACGAAAGCCAGAGGTGATGTACTTTCACCATTAGCTCAATTTTAACTTAAAATCACTGGTTCCCTTTCTTACAGTCAGCTTCATACCATTTTAAAAGTTAAAACAGTGGAAATCAATAAATCTGAATTCAGAAAAAAAATTAACATTCAGTCATACACATACAGCCCCGAACACACACACACACACACATATTGCTAACGCGCATGTTTAACATTCACACACTTTCCTACTAGTATACATTAGTGCAAAAAAAAATTAAAAAACTATTCTAAATCTGATATATGAGAACTTTTGGTGGGGACTGAACTCGTTACTGCTTACAGAATTTTGAATCCTTGTCAAGAAGACATCAGTGACAGACTTATGAATGTACGCACTTAGATTAGAGGAAATGACTAATGTGGTCTAATGCCTTAAATAAAAATCATTGTGAAAATCCCCAAATTTCATTGGACAGGAAGTATATGTATTTACTCATTCATTTAATAATCATACATTTTATACCCATTATGTTCTTATATACTGAGCTGGTCCTATGGACTAAACATTCCACGAGAAATTGTCTATGAAAAGAATTCAAAGTCCAAGCTGGTCTGGTTGTGCAACTTATACTATTGAGAGCTAAGTTTCTTTAATGTTCAAATGTGTTGAGAATGTCTATTTACTTATAAAAGCAAAGTAATTTATTGTAAACTCAAAAAAGTATTGAAAACTGGAAGCCCCATAGAAGATTCCTTTGCTTAGGAAAAAAAGGGAGCTTACATGATGAGTTGGAGACCATGTAACTGGTATGTGGCCCATCAGTCCACAATTAGGCCTTTAAGCTCTTTTTTCTGATGGTTCCTAAGGTGGTTGCTCCAGGCAGTGAAGCATTTCCAGTTACTTCCAGAGTGTTTAGTGTCATTCATGAAATTAAAACTTTTAGACAAACAGTACTAAACATTTTATCAACATTTAAAATTTATTTTTATTAACAATGAAAATAAATACTGTTATGGTATAATAAAAGTAACAATAATAAGAAACTTTTGTTTAATGAAGAAGAGCTTATCAATATAAAAAAGGATACAACTTTCTAGGAATAAAAATAGTAAGAGGCAAATATATGGAATATTTACCGTTTTCAATCCCTTCTTACCCAACCATATCCTATAAATTAGGTAATAAAATACTGATTAGAAATTTGTATGACATCTCAGAATTTCTTCAAAGAACAAAAAACTAAGGGCAAGAGTTAAAAGTTATCTGCACATCTAAAGAGAGTGATTAAAAAGTGCCAGGACTTACTAACGGCAAATCTTGACAGCCTTCACACTTTAGGGGAGACAAAAAGCACTATCAAAAGGAAGAAAAATAAAAAACTTGGATATTCTCAAATTTAAAAATGTCTACTTCTCAAAAGACACTGTGACAGCTGAGTGAAGTGATATATATGTTCATTACCTTTGCTTAATCATTTCACATTGTGTACATATATCAGAACATCACGCCATACCCCACAAATGCATAAAATTATGATTTATCAATTAGAATATTATCAATATGAATATATGAAAAAAGATGGTTCAAAATTCAAAGAAAAATAGAGACCACGAGAAAATACTTTCTTGGTAAATTATTATAACTACCTTAAGAACTCTTTTTTCACAAATTTAGTCATACACTTGCATGTTTGACCTAGAAATTTCATTAATACATATTTGTCAAAGAGAACAAAAAATATATGTAAATGATTGTTTATCAGTTGAATGAATGAGAAAACAAATGTTAATGGTATTAGGTAACTTCATTCAAGGTCTTCTTAATGATTAAGAACCAAATCAATCAAGAAAAAAGAACCAAATTAATATTCCAATTGTATCTTGATTTCTTAAATTTGAGGTATTTTCTCAGAATCATCCTCTGAGACAAAATATGAATAACTGTTAGTTCTATAAAACGATTTCTAAAAAAGATGTTTACACAGTATTTACCTTAACTCCATAATCATGCATCTTATCAGACATAAAAATGGAATTTACAGCATGGCACTTTTACGATCTACCGCTTAACTTCTACCCCAGCTGCTTTTTTCCCTTAGGAAACATAAAGTTGATTAGTTCTTTCCTTCAGGTTATCTGGGAAACAGCACTCACCTGAGGAGCTTCCCAGCAGGGTAGAAAAGCTATACCTGATTCTTTCATTTCTGCATTAGCTGGGGGGAGTATGATTTTCCATTTTCATATGCCTCCTGATCCAGAAATGAGAAAATTAGACTCAACTTATGCTGAATGAAATATGTAAATAACATACATAGAAAATCTTTCACAAACTTCAGTGTAGCCTCCAACCTGTTGGTACATTTAATATGACACACAAAGAGAGCAACAGAGTAATACTGAGAAAATTAATTTTAAAAAATACTTAGCAACTTTTACTTTAGAATTATGATAGAGTATAAAATATCCAAAGTGTTATAGTGTAAAAGACAAAAAATGTCTCACAAAATTATGCTACAGATGTATTTAGTTTTTACAAATAATTATTTTGTTATTCTTCCCCTCATGCCATCATCATTAGTTTTGTCAACATTTTGAAATGTACACAGATTCAACATAGGTCCAATTAACTTAAAAATCCTATGTACAGGTCAGATAAAGCCTTTGAACAACAACTATGTACCAAACACATTTTAGGTGATTTTTTATATATTTAACATTGATGTTTTTTCCTTTCTCTTGAAGTACTCAGAACTCAAGTTTATGTTCTATCAATTTAAAAATGTTATCTTCATTTGAGTTCAAGCTTTTGAGCAATAACTATCTGCCAATCACATTTTAAGTAATTTTTCATAAACTTATTATCTATGTTTTGTTCTCTTTAAATATTAAAAATATTCGAAGGCTCAGTTTATGCTCTATTCCACAAAGAATCCATAGACAGTAACCTGCTCTAACTAATCACTAATAAAAGAAAGAAAAGAAAATTGTTCAGTGGTAAATTATTCCACAAAGATGCATAGAACATCAGAAATTGAAAAGAACAATAGAATTCATAGAGCATAAATACTACAATAAAACATATATCTTGTTTTGAGAACATTACAATATGTTAAAAAGTTGAAGGCAATAATTATAACACTGCCTGGTGTGGTTTTTAATGCATGCACGTGTAACACATAAAACAATTATAAAGGGGACCTGTATGGTGGGAATATTTTTACATTCAAATGTAGGTGGCAAAATATTGATTCTCAACAGACTGAGTATAATAAGTATACATTTTATAATTCCTTAAGAAAACACTAAAGTATGCAAATATCTAATCAAAATTACTATAGCCAAATTAAAATGAAATAATAAAGCATGTTCAAATAATCCAAAAGAAGGAGGAAAAGAGAAACAGTAATGGAAAACTGAGAAGACAAAGAGAAACAAATATAATAAAACTGTATGCCTAAATTCAAACATAATGATAATAAATGTAAATGGTTTAAAAACACTAACTAAAATGTAGTTATTTCCAGAAGGGATTCAAAATATTACCCAGATATACCGTCTATAAGAAACTCACTTGACATAGAATTAAATGGATAAGATGAAAGAATAAAATAATAGGGAATATAAATATCATGTTAATACAAATACAATGGAATCACTATATTAATACACTAGAAATGCAAAATTGGAAATTACAATAAAAATACCGCTTATAATATTTCTAACATGAAATAAATGTGAAATAAATTCTAGGTATAAATGAAATGAATACATGAAATAAATTCTAAGTATAAATCTAATAAAACATCCATGGAATATCTATGCTGAAAACCATAAAACTCTTATAAAAAAAATTGTAAAGGGGTCCTAATAAAGTAAAAAGTATTCTAAGTTTATAAATTGGAAGACTTAGAATAGTAATCATGTCCATTATCCATGAATTAAGTTATAAATTTTATGCAATATTAATCAAAATCTTAGCATACTTTTGTATATAAAGACAATTTGATTCTAAAATCCATTTGAGTAAAGAAACTACAGTAACAAGAATAAATAAGTCAAAAAGCTAAATAACCAAGGTAGTTAACACATTTTGAGAAAATAATACTATACAATTCGGTAATTATGCTAAACATGAATCAGTAAAGACTGTGTGCTATTGGTATACTATATAGAGAGAAGGTGCCAAAAAATGTATGCACATTTTAAGAAAGGAAAAATCCAAATTGAAATTGTAATACTCAATATACACCAATCACAAAAGATGGATGCAAGTTACTTTGAGCACCTCTTGTAATTGCAGAACTCAAACGTGACCTGAGTATTGCAATATCCTGTTCAGAGATAACATAAGCTTCATTCTCAGAGAAGACATTTGACAAACAACTTCTATCTGGAATATACAAAGAATGCTCAAAATGCAATAGAAAAAAATCAAATTTGAGCAAAGGTCTTGGACGAAAACTTTACCAAAGAAAATATAAGGATGACAAATCAGCAGGTAAAAATGTTCATAGCATCATTGGCCATTAGATAAATACAAATTAAAACCACAATGGGGTGTCTATATATACCAATTAGAATGGCTGCAATTACAGAATACTGGGCAAAGGCTGGGCATGATGGCTCATGCCTGTAATCAAGAATTTTAGGAGGAGTAGGTGGGAAGAATGTCTGAACTCATGAGTTAAGAGACCAACATGGATAACACACATCTTTACAATAAATAAATAAATAAATAAAACAAATAAAAGCAAGTTTAGGGGCACATGCTTGTCATCTCTGCTAGTGGGAAGGCTGAGTCAGGAGGATCACCTCAGCTGGAAGGTTGAGGTTGCAGCGAGTGATGTTTAGCACCATTACACCACAGAATGGATGACAGAGCAAGATCCTGGGTCCAAAATACCATACACACCCGTACTAGTAGGCCCTGATTTGGATGCAGAGCACCTGGAGCTCTCATGTGTTGCTGGTAGGAATGCAAAGTGTGACAGGCACCCTGGAACATGACTTACTATTTTCTCATAAATCAGTCAATATCATATGATCCAGTAATCTACAGTGATCTGATAAATCCCAAAGGTATTATGTTGAATGACAAAGCCACTCGCAAAAGATTACATACAGTATGATTTGTAATATATTATTGAAATTGTAAAATTATAGTGATGGAGACCAAACCTGTATTTGCCAGAGATGGGGGTTGGTGAGAGGGCTGAAGCAGAGATGGAACTATACAGGAGTAGATTCAGGGAGTTTCCCTATAGTGATAGAACAGTTCTGCATCCTGATTATGTACAGTTACACGAATCTTTACAGGTGTTAAAATTTTTAGAAATGGATGCCAAAATCTTAAAAAGGTCATCACTAGTGTAGGAAAATTCAAAAGTAAAATTGGAAATATAAAAGGAACAGTGAACGGGTGAGTAAAAGTGATTTGGAAAACTAAAGTCTTACAAAAGCTGGTACTTTTGTTCAACATTGCAGGGAACTCAGCATCGCATATCATAAAGCCTGTCCTGTAGGAGTCACTTCAAATTCAAATTGAGAAAAACATTATTAAAAATAAATTTGATGTGGTCTCCAGGTATAATTGAAAACCAATAAATAAATAAATAAATGTACCTACATTGGTATTTCCATGAATTAAACACAAATTATGTTAAAATATATGTTAATACAACAAAATTATTGATTAATCTGAAATGAGACTAAAATTATTTACAAAATACAAATAAAATAATTTTTGATTTAAAAGATCTTTGTTACTCATGTGAAGACTATTGGCCCATAAAAAAAATCCAGACACATAAAATAATAATTAAATTTAACCTAATTTAAAAATATTTTGCTAACTTGCAATTATATTGTAATTGTAATTATAGGATTTTTTAAATTTGGTCTTTATGAAGGTGTATTTGTCAAGTGTAGAGTGCATAAAACCATATTAGTCAGCTTTTGCTGCAAAATACTATCTCACAAGCAACTCCAAAATCTCAGTGACTTCACAACAAAAAAGAAATGTTTACTCACATTACAAATCTCTGCAGGTGGCTGTAACTCTACAGCCTGGCTCTATGCTGTGAATGGATAGCTGTTCTTTTGCTATGAGTTCTCAATGTCAAGAGTAGTGGTACTTTTGAGAATAGGTTTTTTCGGCTCGGCGCCTGTGGCTCAATCGGCTAAGGCCCCAGCCACATACACCTAAGGTGGCAGGTTCGTATCCCCAGCCCTGGCCCGCCAAAACAACAATGATGGCTGCAGCCAAAAAATGGCCGGGCGTTGTGGCGGGCGCCTGTGGTCCCAGCTACTTGGGAAGCTGAGGCAGGAGACTCACTTGAGCCCAGGAGTTGGAGGTTGCTATGAGCTGTGATGCCATGGCACTCTACCCAGGGGGATAGCTTGAGGCTCCGTCTCAAAAAAGAAAAAAAAAAAAGAGAATAGGTTTTTTCCAAGGTGAAAATCCACCATAATTAAAATTTTATTATTTGTTACAGTCAGTAGTAGTAATTCTCTTAAAGGGGGACCATATATGTTTTGAAAAATGTCTTAAGTATGTATCTGGGTGAGTGATCAGAATGCAAAAGCAAGGGACCCAAGTCACTTGTCAATGTGTCAGAAAGGAAAGCCGATTGTTCTGATTCAAAAAATCAAAGAAAGTGAGGGGATATGAGAGGAAGAAAAGGAAAGAAAGGAAGAAAGAGTGAGAGGAGCCAGGATGTGAGAGCAGACTGAGTAGTGTTACAGTGAAGCAAGACGCCAAACAGATGGTGAAATCAGAGGAATCAGGTTTGTGTATGTTGCTGAACAATAAATTACTCCCCAGTCTTCCCAATTCCTCAGTAAAATCTGCTAAACTCAAATGTCTCACAGGGAGTGTTTTGATGAGGAAGTTGGTAATTTTCACAGCAGCCACAGGATGAAAAACACGCTGAGCTAACTTGCTGGGACACATTTCTTGAATGCTCAGAATTCTCAAAAATCTAGGGGAGGCTTTCAGAATTCCACTGTGTGAGGAATGATGGGGAACATGGCATCATCAGGCAATCTTGTCTAAGAGCAAGTGGCACTTCCGTTAGAGAAACCATTGACACACTTTCTCTAATGTGGTCACTGTTATTAACATCATGGCTCACTCGTAGCCACATATGGCCCATTAGCAACTGTATTTTAAACCCTGTTCTTGATTTCACCTTACATCTCTATTCTAGGATTCATTCTGCTTATGTCCCTCTCTTTATTGGAGATACTTCAATTACAACTTCTTTGTAAAAACTTCCTTTGAATTGTGCTAAAATTGCATTTGGAACATGATGAGGAAGGAAGGGAAGAAGAGAGGAAGGTTGAGATCAAATAATCGATTTCAAAAAATTTTGGTCTACCTACATCTCCAATTTTTTCAGTGATTTCACTTGTTTTCCATCAGTTGGCTACTAACAGTTCTTCACCATCTCCATATCCCTTGTAACATACACAGTTTTTATGATAGATGAACATGCACTTATCAATTCATAAAGGCGAGGTAACTGATCTGGCACATCAGTAGGGTGGATTGTCCCTGACTTCTCAGCACTGCCAGCCTTCTGGCACACAAGATCTTGCACAGACATGGATATGATGATTTTCTGAAAATTGAGTTCACTTTTTAGTTCAAAAAAACAAAAGTTCTGTTGAAAGCAGAATAAAGTCATCATTTTATAATCAGGAGTAACACAATCTAATCCAAAAAGTCATTATTATACTATTCACAGAAGTGCCGGGTAAAGGTTATTTTTACTGATTTCTGCCTTTTCCAAGTTGAATGTACCTATTCAGCATTTTGGTGGCCTGTTTATTGTTTACACTCTTCTAGTGAACCTTTTACGTCAGAATAACTAGGAGCTTAGTGACCGCAAATATTCTAGCTTTCCACAGGTATGAGGGGTTTTTTGGGTAGACATCATCGCCATTGGACTTCCCCAGTTTTCTTCTCCACGAACAACACTTGTTCATCTCACATTTTAAGGAGTTAATCTTATAACTCATTATAATTAATTATAAAGTTATTATATAATTATAAAATAATTCTAATATAGAAGAACACAAGAAATCTGGATTAGCTTTAAAAGGGAATAAGAGACACAGGACATATCACTAAGGCTGTCTGCCCTATCCAACTTCTTTTGTGATTTAAACATTGGTTGCAGTGTAAGTAAAGCATAGACTAGAAAATTACCTGTGCAGTGTAGGGCTGCACAGCCCCTTCCAAATGAGCACATATGGACAGAATCACAGTCATTCTGTCTCCACTTTGCTTCAGGAAATTCTGCTGAGAAACACAACAAAACTCACCGATGGCCATAGGTTCAGATGCTGAAGAATAAAGGATGACATCCGTATCCTTGTAGAACCTTGCACAAGAGAAAAAGCAGAGAAAAATGATGAAAAAGAAAAAAAATTACAGGAACCAAAAGAAAATTGGAGATGAGAGGGACCATGACCTATGGAAAGTGGAGAATGGTGAACCTAGATGCCCAGCACCTCTTTAGCTCCCAGCTCTAAGAAACCTGAACGTTCTTCCTACCTTTTTTTGAGTTCTATTTTCATCCATTTCACAGAAGCTCCTTGAACTGCTCAGGTAAAACACCCCTTTCTGTTGACTTAAAAGATCTTTGACAGGAGGATGATAATAAAGGAAAATAATCCCTGGCTACCTTTTGGAGTAACAGGTCTGGTTCCCCAAACCCAGCTGACCTGGTTCAATCACCCAACAGAACTAGCAAGGTCTTCCCGGGATCACCATTAAGTAGAAAGTGAAAGTGAGTAGAGACCAAAAACAAAACACGAATTTAGAACAATAGGAGAGCAGCAGTGTCTGTTCCCACTGCTTTTTGTATTATCAATGCTTATGGCTAAAAAAAAAATAATAATAACTTATCTCCCTCTACGCTCTTATCCTTACCAACCTGAGGAAAAAGAGAAGAATCATAACAGCAGAAGGCCATTTATAAATGGAAAAAGTAGATAAATACTTCTTTGGGGTAGGAGTAAGGAGAAAAAAAAAAATTCTGGCAGACACGACTTTGGGGAACGTTTAGCACAGATGCAGATGGGAACAGAGGACACCAACAAAGATTTACTTTGTTATGGTGCCTAGTAGCACTGATGCATTCAATCCTTAAACCAAATGATTTATTTTCTAACAAAAGAAATCCAGGCATTAACTGTATTGAGATACATCCTTTTCTTCGGCAGTTGCAGACCTCAGCGCTTCCGAAATCTCAATTCCATTTTTCTCATTTAAGAAACAGCGCTTAGTAGAAGAAAGGATCTTCAAAGGGAGCAGGCTGTAGATTAGAGCACTCTGAATACCTCACTTCCTTGGTAAAAGTAGAAATCATCTAGCGGTATCAGGAATTCAAGGGTAAAAGAGATTGTGATCCTTTGAGGCAGGACGTTGAGCCATGGCCCCTGGTTGGGCCATTGATGGGGCAGTCTTGGGAGAGACAAAAGCATCTTATAACCTCTGCAGGCACATGACACATTATTCCCTTTACTCAGTAGAAATTTAACAAAGTTTCACTGAAGTGGTGTTGTTTTTTTTTTTTTTCTCAATAATGTAACATCTGCATTACTCTCTTTTGACATCCTAAGAAGGTCTCCATAAATATGCATTTTCCTTTGAATTTATGATACAACCACACTGAGTGCATCCTTGACATCATGTCACTTCCTGAGTCATGCATTGACATTATAATGTTATTTACTACAAAGTCACATTGACAGCGTCTCAGGAACACTGTGACAGCGTTTTAGTTGCCACAGAAAAGAACATTGAAAGCACATTTGGACAAAAATCACTTGGAAGGAAAAAAAAAACCAAATAGAATCTAGACCTAATTAGGCAGTTTTGCAAAATAATTTTACAATCTAAACAGTTGTTAGAAGTCTGTACTAGTTTGGTGATATATAAGAGACCAAATGTCACTCCTTTTAGAAATATAGAAAGAAGTTTTGGCTGAAAAAGGGAAGTAGGTAGAATCCAGAACTCCTTGCATTGATTTTGAATGTAAGAGATTTTTATGATCCATCATTTCTTTTTGTTGTTTTTTCGGTCAAATGATTGTATCAGTAAAATATCAACCCACAGTAAAATACACATTTTAAAGTGGGTATACTTTAGTAAGAACTACAAAGACTATCACTAAGATAGGGCTTAGTATCTTTCTTAACATTCAGAGTAGCCCAGAAATCTGTTTGAACCCAATTATTAATGGTAGTAACTATCAGTATGATCTCCTGCACTTATTTGTAATTGCCCTTACAGAGTTTAATAGACTGGTACCATTGGCAAAAAAGGGAAAGAACAAAAGTGAAATGATATAAGTCATATTTGTATGGTGCTGATTCTGTGCCAAATCTCCCCGAACATTTTACGTGTATAGCCCCATTTAGTCACTATGGGCATTCTGTGAGGTGTGCGTAATTATTATCGATACTCTACTTAGGAAAGATAGTCGGGAAGAGGCGAACCACTTTCCCACAGGCACAGAACTAGTAAGTGACGGAGGTGGGATCTGAATATGTCTGACTTCAGTAACCAGGCCGTAATACCCTTATAAGAAAGGAGGGAAGGTGCTTGCTTCGGCAGCACATATACTTAATTTGGAACAACACAGAGAAGATTAGCATGGCCCCTGCATAAGGATGACACACAAATTCATGAAGTGTTCCATATTTTTAACAAAAAAAAAAAAAAAAAAAAAGAGGGAAGATGGACCAGAAGTGTTCACGTGGTGGGCGTGGCCCTGGGCATCCACAATGCTTCCAGCTCATGAAGAAGCATAGTCCATTTTCCATCCCTGCAGGGAGGCTGATGGAAGGCATATGTCTCTGACTCACTGCTATGTTTCATGAAGCAAGCTGGGATTACAAAATCATGTCTGTCAGGGTCATGTCTGAAACAGATTACAATAGTACAAATGGGCTCCTGGAGAGGCATACACAGCACTCCCAAGTCCTTTGAGTTTTAGGCTGTTGCTACTAGTACACTGGCAAATAATATTGCTTTATAAGTGATTTAGGTGAAGAGTTAAGCATGGCTGGGTGTCCATTCCTAACGTATGTCTTAGCTATCACGTATTCAGAAATGTTAAAGTCATTTTCATAGCCTATTTTTATTTTAGCTGCAGCTTTTTATGGCTTAGTTAAAATTTAACTTCTTATTTTGATTATCTTAAATATACTTTATGACAAATTTTATTAATTTACATTAATCACATTATCATAATGGCAGACACAAAATATACTACCCCTTAAATACAGTGCTTTAGAACAAATCATTAGTGCAAGGGAGGATATAATACCTGTCAGAAGCCATGTGGGTGGACTGAGAGCCAGGGGAATGTGACATCTAGGCGGAAGACCCTCCAAATAAATACTGGAGACAACAGTAGCTGTAAGGTAATTTATGCAAATTTCTTTAATGCTCAATAGAACCTAAATGTGTTTTGTGTTAGTAAAATTGTCACTGTTTGCTGATGACATGACCTTATGTACAGAAAACTCTAGAGACTCTACCATAAAGTCATAGGACTAAAAAAAATGAACCCCATAAAGTTGCAGTTTACAAAATCAACACACAAAAATCATTAGTGTTCTTATACTCTAACAAACTATCCAAAAATAACCAAGAAAGAAATCCTATTTATCCTAGCTTCAAAAATTAAAATTATTAGGAATATTTTTTTTTCTTGATACAGAGTCTCACTATGTCACCCTAGGTAGAAGCAACCTCCAACTCTTAGGCTTAAGCAATTCTCTTGCCTTAGCTCCCAGGTAGATGGGACTATAGGCACCTGCCACAACGCCCAGCTATTTTTTTTTTGGTTGTAGTTGTCATTGTTTGGCAGGCCCTGGGTGGGGTTCAAACCTGTCAGCTCTGGTGTATGTGGCCAGAGCCCTAGCCGTGAGCTATAGGTGCCAAGCCTCTTAGGAATAAATTTAACCAAGAAGATCTGTACATTGAAAAAGATAAAACTTTGATGAAGGAAATTCAAGAAGACACAAATAAATGGAAAGACAGATCATATAAATTAGAAAAATAACATTGTAAAAATGCCCCTCCTACCCATCAATTTACAGTTTAAATGGACTCTCTAACAAAAATTACAGCATCATTTTTTATGGAAATAGAAAAGGGAATCCTAAAATTCATATGGAGCCACAAAACCCCTGAATAGCCAAGGCAATCTTGAACAAAAAGAACAAAGCAGAAGGCATTGCATTTTCTAGCTATAAATTACATTGCAAAGCCAAAGTAATTCAAATAGCATAGGAACAAATTCTTTTTACCAATACGTTTGTCAGGATTTTCTGAGTACAGTAAAATCTTATTAAATACCACTCAAATTCAATTAGGATATCAATGATTTTTTTTCTTTAAAATATTGTGACAAGACACTCATTGATTGATGTTAAAATTATGTTTCTAACCTCAACCTAAAAAGTACTACAGATAATTATATTTTTTTCTGATTCTTTTATTTGTCCCTATGATCTGAATGTATTCATTCAACCATTCAAACACTGGAATTCACTCAATGGTGCCTTGAAGTGGTTTTTTGAGAGAATATTTTCATACCTATAGAATCATATGCAATTTATGTCAAATTGCCTCAAACTTTTATTTAATAGGCAGCTACTACCCAAGGAATCACCCAACTGAATTCTTTCTTTCAATTATGCACTTAGAGAGTCTGATAAATGTGTATTTCCCAAGGACTTTTAACTGAATAGATTTGTCTAGTTATTTTCAAATAATTCTTAAACACAGGAGCTGAATGATTTTCAACATAACCAGATGTTAGTTTGCTGCCTGCATTCTAAAAAAATATTTTGCTTAAATAATTAGGTTGAAGGTGACAACTATTTGACTTTCTTAATCTATTGCTAGAAATTATTCCTGGTGATTTTCATCTTCTTTTAATCTATAATGTGGAAAGGATGTAACACTTGTTTTGATTATAGATTATGCTGCTGACAAGTTATTCACTATGTCGGGACACCAGAACAAAAAATAAACATATACCAACATGTGTACATATCCACACATATCATATTCCTAGCAATGTACTAGCCTCTAGTAACTTTCTGCCTCATTAGTTTATTTTAAAAAATCAAAGTAATATGTGTGCACAAGTGGTTCTGAAGGAGTAAAATTATATAGAAATTTTCATAATGAAGAGCAATCAATGTCGACCCCAATTTCCCTGTTTCCATCCCCAATCGAATTCCTTTTTCTCTTTCCTCACAGTGAATTTCTTTGTTTATTTTTTAGTTTGTATGATTAATACCTCCCTATCTCTAAATAATATTATTCTTAATATTCTATAGTTTGTCAACTTTGGATATAGATTAGTGACTTTCTCATTAGGAGATAAGATTATCTTATGCTATTTACATCTACTCTGATAATATCATTTTTATCACCTTTAATTTTTCAACTCTTCAAATTCAAAGAATATATTTAAACTACATGTCCTATGCTACTGAACATAGATCATATTGGCTCACCATTCTCAAATACAAAGACATCTTTCATGAGAAGATGAAGGCATATCACATTTTTCAATAACACTAATCAGGAAACATGGCAATTCAAAAATTTCAAAACAATTCTAGAGTATATTACCGTGGTTACATTTTTAAAATATTATTCTCTACAAAAGCAATTCGTATTCTAGACTTCTATTTCCTACCCTACAAACACTATAATAGTCATGTGCTATACAAAGAAAATATTCTTGCTCTTCCCCTAAGAAAGAGCTGAGGTGATCTGTGAAAATGGTTTGCTATTCACTTGACCCAGAAAACCCCACAAATTCATGCAGGTCAAGAGACTCACATCTTCATCTTCACTTTAAGAACACATGTGAACCTGCCTAGGCCATCAAGGGTATGCATATATGAAAAGCCACCAAGTATCTGAAGGATGTCACCTTAAAGAAACAGTGTGCACCATTCCAACATTACAATGGTGGAGTTGGCAGGTGTGCCCAGGCCAAACAGTGGGACTGTACACAGGATCAAAAACAGTGCTGAATTTTTGCTGCATGTGCTTAAAAATGCAGAGAGTAATGCTGAACTTAAGGGTTTAGATGTAGATTCTCTGATCATTGAGCATATCCAAGTGAACACAGCACCCAAGATGCATCACCGAACTTACAGCGCCCATGGTCACATTAACCCATACATGAGCTCCCCCTGCCACATTGAGATAATCCTTACTGAAAAGGAACAGACTGTTCCCAAACTAGAAGAAGAGGTAGCACAGAAGAAAACGATATCCCAGAAGAAACTGAAGAAACAAAAACATATGGCACGGGAATAGATGCAACATAAAATAAATGCAAATAAAGTAAAAGAAATAAAAAACAAAATATTCTTAATATAAGGTTTAAATTCTTTAGTTTTTATACTACCATGTATTTTTACCACATTTTGGATTGATCAAGTTGTTAATCTAGTTTTACCAATTAGAGGCCTTTTTCTTCATGGTTGCTAAACCACTTTTTATTATCACCTTGATAATTTCCATCTGACAATTTATGCTACTACTTTCATAGTTTTACCAGTTTCCTCTTTCTAATAACCTATTGGCTGAGTATCCTTCTTACATGTTTTGATTTCTAGTCTAATATTTCCTCAATATTTCCATTCCCATTCATAATTATATTTTATTAAAATACATGTTTATGAAAATGTAAGAATGAAAAACAGAGAAGGTCATCACATGCTCTAGCTACACGAAGGATTTCTCTATAGCCCGTGATGTGTTTTGAGATCATTTTACCCACAATATGATTTTCTACAAAATTGGAGTTGATCTTCTCAAAAGCTGGTGTTGCTTTATCAACTAAATTTAGTAATATTTAAATCCTGCCTTGTCTTTTCAACAATGTTCACCAAGAGTAGAATCCATCTCAAGAAACCACTGTCCTAAGCCCATTCATAAGGAGTAACCCCTCATGCTTTCAAGTTGTGTCATGAGACAGCAACAATTCAGTCATCATTTTTCAGGTTCCACTTCTAGTATCGTTCTTTTGCTATTCCACCACATCTGCAGTTACTTCCTTCACTGAAATAGAAACCCTACCAAGTCAGAGACAAGGGTTGGTATCAATTTATTCCTGACTCCTATCAATGTTAATGTTTTGACCTCCTCCTATGAATCATGAATGATCTTAATGGCATCTAGAATGGTGAATCCTTACAGGTTTACAATTGACTTTGCCTAGACCCTTCAGAGGAACAGTCATCAATGACAGCTATGGACTTACAGAATATATTTCTTAAATAACAAGACTTGAAAATCAAAGTGCTCCTTGATTCATGGTATGCTGGATGGATATTATGTTATTGATACCAGTTTTTTCTTCTGACTGAGTTCTTCGTATTGGGAATTGAAGCCGGGGCAATAGATGGATAGTTTATTTTCTGTGCCTGTTTGCCAGTCCCTTCTTAAAGAATTCTAACTACTATCTTTATCAGGCATGAAAACTACATTAATTTTCTGCATATCTCTATCAGAACTCTTGAGTGACTGGATACATCGCCAGTAAACAATAATATTTTGAAAAGATATTTTCTTTTTCCTGAGCAGTCCATCTCAATAGTGGACTTAAAGTATTCAGTAAACCATGCTGCAGACAGACATGCTGCCATCCAGGCTTTGTCGTCCCATCCATAAAGCACAGGCAGGGCACATGTAGCACAACTACTAAGGGTTCCAGGATTTTGAAATCATAAATGAGCACTGGCCTCAAAGTCAACAGCTGCGTTAATCCCTCAGGAGAGAGGCAAACTGTGCTTTGAAGATTTGAAGCCAGTCTTTGTCTTCTCTCTAGCTGTAAAAGTCTTAACAGCGTGTTCTTTTAACAGAAGGCTGTTTTTTCTACATTGGAAATCTGGTGTTTAATGCATCCACCTTCATCAGTTATCTCAGCTAGATCTAAGAGATAAATCACTGCAGCTTTTCCACTGGCACTTGCTAATTGAACTCTCATGTTATACAGATGGCATTATTTCCTTAAATCAAATGAACCTACCTCTGCTGGCTTCAAATTTTTCTTCTGCAGTTTCTTTGCCTCCCACATCCTTCATAGAATTGAAGACATGCTCTGAATTAGGCTTCGTAGAATTCAAGCATTGCTCTGAATTAGGTTTTGAGTAAGGAAATGCTGTGGCTGGTTTGATCTTCTATTCAGTTCTCAAAATCTTCCCCATGTCAGCAATAATGCTGTTTCATTTTTTATCATTCATGCATTGACTGGAGTAACACTTTTAATTTTCTTCAAGAACCTTTCCTTTGCATTCACACCTTCACTAACTGCTTGGTGCAAGAGGCCTAACTTTCAGCCTATCTTGGCTTTTACCATGCCATCCTCACTAAGCTGAATCACTTCTGGTTTTTGACTTAGGATGAGAGATGTGCAAATCTTCCTTTTACTTGGACACATGGAAAGCATTATAGGGTTATTAATCGACCTAGTTTCAATATCATTACATCTCAGGGAATAGGAAACCTAAGGAGAGGGAGAGATAGAAGAAAACAAATGGTCAGTGAAGCTGTTAGAATACATATAACATAAGTTTAATAAATTCACCATCATGTATGGGCACCTTTCACGGCACTCCAAAAAAATTACAATAGTTACATCAAAGACCATGGATCATAGATCATCCTAACTGATAATAATAATGAAAAAGTTCTAAATATTGCAAGAATTAGCAAAATGTGACACAGAGACACAAAATGAGAACATGCCAGAAAATGACAGTGATTGGATTGCTGGATGTAAAAAGTCACCAAACTATGCAGCATAATAAAGGCAAGAATGATAAAGTGGCCTGTATGGGCATCTGGTGATGTTTACTTAAGCCTGATATATGTTAAAACTGGCTCACAGAGGTCATTTTATAACTTATATAAATTTTTTTCAACCAAAATTTTAAACCACTGATAGTTTGAATGTGGGCTCAGGAGGGGAAGAAGATACTTCTACCACCATGAAACTAGGTAAATGCTATAAATCAGTTTTTACCTCCCTGAGAGTCAGTCAGTTCTTAAACATTTGCCAAAATATCGCTACCTCAGCCTAAAACTTAATCCATAGTAGTAAGTACAAAAGTTGTCATTGATGACAGTAGGACTAGGCTATCTACAAACCCAGGTCTCCTTTACTGGAATGAATGCAAATTATACATAATAAATGCTATGTTTATTATTTATCACTAATGAAGCTCATGAATATATGTAAGCATTTTATTTCTCAAGATTTCATAATCATAACAAAAAGACTATAAAAGATGCGCTTTCAATGTAATCATAAATATGATGGATTTTAAAATTTAAATACTATATTAATATGGTATTATTATATCATTAAAAGGTCAATCAGAATACAACCTACTATAAAATCCAGGATGACATAAGGTTTCCAAAAAAAAAAAAGAGTAGGAACATTTTGTTTGATGTCATCTCTTTCTCAAAAAAGTGAAAATGTGGCCAAACAATTGTTCATTCAATATAGAAATAAAACTGAGAAAATAAAAATGTGGTAATTTTCATGCACATTTACAAAGATAATGCAAAAGGTTTTCAGCTGGGTCCAACATGTCATTTACATAAAAGTAGTTTGACAATAGCATAATTTATTTTCTTAGAAAAAACATTTTTCCTAAGACCTTGAAATCAAAAGCAATTCACATAGATAAACATACCCTGTAAGAGGAATCCAGGGATAACTTTGATTGAACATCCTATGTATGTGACAAGCAATAAGTCAGGCTCTTTCACAGTCCAAATCCAATGTTTCAAACAATATTGTAGATGTGTTGCCTTGAAGATAAAAGAAATTGAGAGTTTTATGGAATTCTTAAAATGTATTGAGTGCAGTAGAACATCCATAGTTGACCCACCTCTCTACATCGACCACCTTCTTAAGTTGACCTAATAATGTCCATAGACTGGACCAGCACCACATGTACTCCATGGAAGTTCCTTATGTTGACTACCTCCATATGTTGACCGTTGCCTTATAGTCCTTTGGAAGGTCAACTTACAGAGGTTCTATGGTAGTCTGTCTTCAATTGTGCTACTTTGGATAATGAATTGATCTGATTCATATTTAGTACAAATTTACTTACCAGTACAGTAAGAAATATCTTTCACCCAAAAGTTTTAATTAAGAATATTATTAAGTTTATTTTTCAGAAACAATATAAAACAATTGAGGCAATAGTCCTTGCTTCACTTAAGAGGTCTTGGGGAAAAATATAATCAAAGACATCACTTCTAACTTAAGGACTTTGAGATAAATTGTGCTATTTTTGATACATAAAAGAAAAGGGTGGTGAAGAGCATAAAAGGTCAGTCAGGAGTTAAGGACAATGTTCTCAACATATACCTTGTGTTTAGATCACACATCAAAACTACCCAAGCCAGTTAGTATTTCCTAGACAGAATCCTTGGCAGGGAGTCACTGAGTTTGGTGTGGTTTCTCTTAAGAGGAAATGATAATTAATACATCACTTGGAGCCATCCAGAGGAAGACGCTCAGGTCTTGAAACTATCCTGGTTTTGAAGAAGGATGCGAGAACTTGGGAAAGCAGGTGGCTAGTAACTACTCTTTTTCTGTCTATAACATCCAATTAATCTACTTCTTTCCTTTCCTTTCTTTTCTTTCCTTTCTGAAGAGAGCATGTGGGAGTAATTAAGGGAAGAGTCATATCTTGATGACCTTGCATTACTAGTAATAATGATTTTATAAGCTTGAAACAGATATCAATTATTAGTTGAAAGTAGATTAGAAATTGAATTAAGAATAGGATTGCAGAGAATGAACAAAAGGAAAGCAGTAATAGGAGATATTGATTCAGGAATTAATTTCCTAGCTTTGAGCACAAAGCACAAGAGCCTATCACTTTAGTACTCTGAAAGCTGGTTTGTTGTATATCCCCTCAATGCTGCCACATGGCCTTCCCTGCCAGGGTGGGGATGTTGGCTCCAGGAGAGTGCTTTGGGGGGAAGTTAAGAATGTGGAAATTTAAACTATGTTGCAAAATAATAAAAAGTAGCAAGTAAATCCATACAAATAACATAGTTAGGTGAAGAATTAGTCTAGTTAATAGAAATACAAGTGCTGCAAAGAACCATGAGGGATTGCTTGCTTTGCCTAAATGAGATTTATCATTGTAACATTGATGTATGAAATAAATACAGAGCTAACCTGATACTCATGGCAGCAAACTGGAAGCCTCAGAAAGAAGGAAGAAGGGTGTGCCACCTCCCCAGCCCCACTGCTCTTAAAACTCTCTTTGTCGTTGTCTATCATTCACCATAACTTTCCTAATAATTTTTCGTCAGTCTTTCTGCCCTACCCAAGCCACTAGGAAGGAGACCCATAGCATGTTGGGGCAAGCTCCCCAATACTTTTCTTATTTTTAAATACACACACACATAAATGACATGGGAGAGTTCAAGTACAATCTTTCCCAGTATTCTGAAAGTTCTCATTTAATGTTTAAGGATTTCTAAGAGTCACAACTTCCAGAACATTCCTCACAATCTATACATTGTCATATGATAAAAAATCTGAGGTAACTTGCCAAGGTGTTATTCCAAATAAAGGGAAAAACCAGCAGGGTATGGAACCCATGGAAACCCAACTTTGAAAGTTACACTCTAATAATCTCTGATAAACTTCAATAGCACAGAGAAATTATAATCAAACAATTTAGATAAAAAACAAAGGGTCAGGCATAGTGGTTCATGCCTATAGTCCCAATACTTTGGGAGGCCGTGAGGCAGGAGAATCACTTGAGGATAACCAATCAAGACTTGCCTGTGTGACAAAAGTGAGTCCCTGTCTTCCCTGTCTCTATAAATATTTTAAAAAGAAAAAGAAAAATTAAAAAAAAAAA
>CAUYQV010113523.1:0-15639 GCA_963574575.1 Galagoides demidoff
GCCTGTGGTCCCAGCTACTTGGGAGGCAGAGGCAGGAGACTCGCTTGAGCCCAGGAGTTGGAGGTTGCTATGAGCTATGATGCCATGGTACTCTACCCAGGGGGATAGCTTGAGGCTCTGTCTCAAAAAAAAAAAAAAAAATGTGATTATAAAGACATGCTATATTCTTACAGCTGACTTTATTACAGAACTAACACTTGTTTTTCTTAATTCTACTGGAATATACCTCTATATTTTTAGTGTATGGGTTCACTTGATAATGGAACACAGAAAATTATTTTTACTTAGAAAATAATTTTTAAAAAATTTGTAACAGATGTCCCTACTCAATTGGCTGCTTGGTGTGGTAGAAAGGCCACCCATTGTGAAATTAGAATACCTGTGTTCAAAGCCTGTCTTTGCCCCAAATCATCTCTGTGACTTTAGGTAAGTGTCACTGAATCTCTCCGGTTTGGTCGGTTAGCAAACAGAGATAATATGACGTACCTAACATGAGATTTTAGAAGAAAATATGGTTGGTCCAATGCTATATCCAAATATGAAGATTAAACCATAGCCAACAGCTAATGTGGCAGAGCAGGGGGTAATTCCCCAGAAAGAGTGTGTGTGTGTGTTCAGCTTGGTTTTACATTCACTGTTACTTAACAACATGGATACATTCTGAGAAATGTGTCCTTAGGCTATTTTGTCACTGTGGAGACATTAGTCCATACTCAGACAAACCTGATGGCGCAGTCAACCCCACTCGCCATCCAGACTGCGTTACAGCCTGTTGCTTGGAGGCTACCCACCTGCACTGCATGTTACTGTTGGGAATACTGAAGGCAACTGTAACACAGTGGCAAGCATGTGTGTACTTACACATGAGGAAACACAGAGGTGACAAGTTGCACTAGGACATTATGACCACCAGACACCACTAGGTCAGAGGCACTTCTCAGCTCTATCAACATCTCAGGGACCACCACCATATGTGCGGCCCATCACCCACTGAAACATCATTATGCAGGGTAAGACTGCATGTATTAATTTACTGTACTCCTCAGTGCTAAAATTTCAGTGATTTTTAAAATGTAGTTTAATGCTTCACTCCTTGAAAACACACACCAATTAAAAATAAAGATGGTAAAGGGAGGGGGGAGGAGAGAAGGGGAGAGAAGGAGTGGGACTGTTCCCACCTAATGTGTATAATGTAACGGTATGTGGCACCCCTCCTGGGTGCAGGACACAACTACTGGGGAGTCTTTACCTAACCAATACAAACACTATAATCATTTGTAGCCTCACAATAATCTGAAATTTAAAAAAAAAAAAAAAAAGGAAAAAAGAGAGATGGTTGCTCAGAGACACGCTGGGAAGAACTAGGCTGGGCTATAAAATTTCAGCCCAAAGCAAACCAGTACCTATTTCCCCTCTGGTTAACCAATACTAGAACATATAATCCTAGAAGTGATCTTTTCTTTCCCAGCTTTAATTCCAAGATGCTATCATTTCTCTGGGAAAACATGAATACCCAGGGGTCACAGCCTCAAACAGTAACAGAAATATTGACGTGAAATCATTAACTATCGCAATATTATTTAAAAACATGCCATAGGCCTGCCCTTAAAGTGGCACATGGAAAACAGGGCAGGTTTCATAGTGCAGACACCCCAGGTTCACCCAAGACTTCAGTGTAAGTTTCAGTAAAGGAAAGACCAAACAAGTATCCAGCGGTTATTGTTACAGTTTGCTTGAATATTTTTGTCTGTGCTGGGCACTTGATCTACAACAGTTATTTTACTTTAGTCAAGTAATTTCCCTTTTTACAAGATGCCTCACCCAATTTTGTTTTTATGTTCTTTTACGTATACCCTATTTGCCTCTCATTAGAGATACAGTCATTTTTTCTGTTTTGCATAGGACACCGGACTGTTAATTGTCTTCCCACACACAGCACAGCAAACAACATCCATAGAGAACCATTTCCTGTTTCCTGCTTCTTCCATTCTGAAAAATCCACCAGGCAAATGTCTGGCCTAACAACTGAGTGCTTCCCCCTCCTCACTCGCCCTCCCCCGCCCAGCATTCCCACCATCATTATTTATCTGAGACAATTACCAACAACAATAACAAAAGCCTGACTTTTGAGTTGCCTGTTGGTTATTTTGGTCAACTTTAATTTTATGCACTAGAGCAAAAAATCAAATACAGACTATCTTTACGCTCAGACAACTAAAAATAATATCTTTGAATGAATTTTTTTAAGACAAAAATTTAATTAACACCAAACATAGGTGTGAAACTCAGCAGCCCACATTTAAATCCGTGAGAGCAATTATGCAAACTACTTAGAAACATGTTTCAAAACTAGAAACACAGAATCATCATTTCAATTGAATCCTGAACCAGTTCTTGAAAGCTCTACCAACCAATTTCACACTCTACACACATAAAAGCTGTTCTGAGAAGGTAACAAATTAATTTTAGAAAAGAAACCCGTAAGAAAAGGAAGAAGCAAAAATTGAGTCTCTAAAGCAACCCAGAATTCAGGCAAATTCTGCAACTGCTCTTTCCCTGTGCGTTCTCACTGTGCATATCAGCACCATATTTGGGCTACTGCAACTGAACTGGTTTCCCACAATAACAGCCTATCAGTCTCCTCTTGAGTATAAATAAACCATTCTTAAAATATTCCAGTTTTTCATACCCTTAACAGTCAGCAACCACTGTTTCTAATGTCTATAGTTAGATTTCAAAGGTCAGTCGGTTGATAACCAGCTTCATCTCAATGATTTTCTCTCCTTTCTTCTATGACATTTCTTCAATTCCAAAAGCATAAGGCCTATACTGTGCTTTAAAAACTATTACTTTAAATTTCCATCATTTTAAAAATAGAACCTGAATGCTCAAAATCAAGGAAGCTCTGGATGTTCAAAAAGAACTCAATATACAATACCAGCAAGACCAGAAGAGTAGAACCTCTGTAAGTCGACCACCCAAGAGACTATAACAAAGTGGTCAACATACAGAGGTGGTCAATATAAGGAACTAGGCCTAGTGTACTGATGCACAGAGTTGGTGCATGTCCCATCTATGAAAATTAGGTCAACTTAAGGAAGTAGTCTTTACATAGGGAGGTGGTCAACTGTGGAGTTTCTACTGTAATTTCTCAAGTATCTTTGGAGGCAATGATATAAATGTGGGGTTTTAAGTTATTAAGATTATAGTGGCCTAAGCCCCATGGCCTAAAAAAAAAAAATGCTGCTATGCAGAACATTGCTGCTGGCACGGAGGAAACCATCACTTTCCATGACTAGGAAAGATGTCCTGGCGCTGGAGCGAATTCTCCCGCTTTTTGGTACTATGTTCCAGATTCCTGTTACCTAGAACAGAACTGTTACTTTTCCATGTCACTCCAACAAAGCCAAGAAAATACATATATATATATATATATAGCGAGGGCAGTCTGTCTTGCTTTGTCGCCCTCCGTACAGTGCCATTGTGTCACAGCTCACAGCAACCTCAAACTCTTGGGCTCAAGCAATCCTCTTGCCTCAGCCTCCCAAGTAGCTGGGACCGCAGGCACCTGCCACAACTCCCAGCTACTGTTAGAGATGGAGTCTGCCTCTTGCTCAGGCTGGCCTCAAACTCCTAAGCTCAAGTAATCCACCCTCCTTGGCCTCCCAGAGTGCTAAGATTACAGGCATAAGCCACCACGTCCAGCCTAGAAAATATATATTTTTGTCCTTTAACATTATGCCTCCCAAAAGAAGAAGAAATTGATACTAAGTTAAGTGAGCAGAGGCTCCTCCGATCAGTTTTTACCCAGGGACACTGAGTTAATAAAAAATATTCATAATAAAAATTAAGAGAAATATTGTTTACAATTTGAAGACATGTGTACCCTGCCATCTATTTCTAGAAACTTTTGCATGTGTAATATAGATTAACATGCATGAGTATGATTAATATGCATATTAATATGCATGTTAATCTATGTATGTCCTCTTTTTTGACTTATCCTTCCAAGGAAATGAATCTTCATAGAGCTTCTGTTGAGTAACTTGAAAACCACTAATATCTAGATTCTTCTTAACTACTCTAATATTTTTACATATGAATACTATATCTCTCTACAACAATACTACAAATTCTTCTTACTTTAATCAAGTGCTAAATCTTTTGCCACTAGGTTCCTTAACCCATATTGCACTTTGTAGGATCACACAGGACACCACAAAGCTTGATTCACCAATTCAACAAATATTTCTTGGGTAATATTTCTTGCCTATAAAGCACTGTGTGAGCCTTAGACAAATAGTCTATCATTTATATTCACAACAATCCTGTAATGTTAGTAGTAAGATCCCTCCACTTTCCAGACACAAAAGCTGACCTTCAGAGAGTTTAAATAACTTGGTCCAAGCTATGTGGCTACTGAAGAGCTCTGTGCTTGGATTTGAAACCAGCTGGGTCAGGCTTCAATTCAAAGTCTGGTTTTCTTTCTATACAATATAGGCTCTTTGCGTTCACTCGAGAGTAAAAAGTGAAGGTGAGCCAGGAAAACTGTAAGAGGAGGGCACAGAATTCCAAGCTAGAGTAAAGGAATAGTTAATGATTTTGGGGGGTGGGCAGGGGAGACAAAGTCTCTCTCTGTCACCCTGGGTAGAGTGCCCCAGGGTCATAGTTCACAGCAATCGCAAACTCAGGCTCAAGCCATCCTCCTGCCTTAGACTTCAGAGTAGCTGAGACAACATTTGCTTGCCATGATGCCTGGCTAGTTTTTCTATTTTTAATAGAGACAGGGTCTCACTCTTATTCAGACTGGTCTCAAACTCCTGAGCTCTGGTGATCCACCTGCCTCAGCCTCTCAGAGTGCTAGAATGTAGTTGATGATTGATTTTTGTAAAAATGGATGGAGGAAGGGGGGTCAAAGAAAATTTCTGAGATTCCAACCTAGGCTGCTGGAGAAAAACAACAGGAGCATGAACAGGAACAAGGATCCAAGTTTCACTAGTTTGGAAAAGGAAAAAAAAAAAACTGGCTTAAGTTTAGCACACACTGGATTTTGAGCAGTCACTGGGATACTTAAGAGCAACTGAATGTCAGGCAACTGGGGAAATGAGGGCTGGTGCTCAGCCAGAGACAGAAGGTCTTTAGAGAGAAGATTTAAGGACTAACGCTTTGGAGAAATTTAGCATTAAGTCACAGAAAGAGAAAGAACACCCAGACATGGGAGGAGAGAAGAAACAGAAAAAAGCGGAAAGGCACAAAGCAACCAGGAAAACACAATAACCAAACCCCAGGGTGGAAGGGGTCATGGTATCAAATATGAGAAGAAGCTGATTATTTCCTACACTTGCTGGGTGCCCTGAGTTCCACTCAAGGGCCTATTCTAGGCTCTGAGAAAATACACAATGTGTACAGGAATCCTAAAACTTCATCCCTAACAAGATTAGGCAAAATCTCTCCAAGCTGGTCTCACCGGCATCCCACCTAAACAGTGATGGTCCACCTTATGAGTGCTGCAACAGTAGTAATTCCTTCTGGGATTCCAAAGATTGAACTTAGAAAATCTGTTCAATCCAAAGGAATAAAGAGTGTGAGACTTCCTTCATAGATGTTATCATGTAAGGTGGAATGAAAGGATTCCAGGCCAGTCCTCGGAACTCTTCATCAAGTGCCTGCAGACTTTGGCACTGTTGCCAAACATTCAGAGGTTGCCTGGTTGTCCTCTCTTCCTGGTCCTGAGGTCACAGTGATCTTTTTCTGAGACTGATCTACCAGAGGGGCCAACCTCAAGTAACAGTTGACTGAAATTCCCTGCAGATCACCCATTCAAAGTTTTGACCAAACAAATCACCAAAAAATGCACTGACCTCAAAGCACAGTAGGTAGTGCCTGAGCCCCACCCCCCATGCCTACACACAAACAAGCTCTTGTCTCTAGGATACCAGATCCCAAAGGAAGAATTTCACAATCCTCCCTGAATATCACTGCTGTTTTTCTCTACTTATAGTTCTGTTCTAATAGTTCGTGAAGCTACACAATTCTTGTATGTGGTGATATACATTTGAATCATGTGGTATATCGCAAAAATGTGTGAATGATTTTGCAATGGTCAAGAAGATTACTGAGTGTCTTGTCCAGGGTATCTTTGCTTATGGACACAAAATGTGTCAGGGTAAAGGAGGTGTGAATTAAAAAGTTATATTTAGTGGATTTACTAAAACACAACATACAGCACTTAGTGAACATACAGTCTATTTAGGCATTATGTGCAACAGTCACAAAATTACACACAGGCTATAAAGCAAATCTGGGCCAATCTAAAGTATCTATATCAAACAGAGGTTGTTCTCTAATATAATACAATTAAAGTAAAAAATAAACTTTAAAAGATAACTTAAAAACTAATCTATAGAGATTTAATGCTCACAAGTAAAAGAATATTGGAAACCAGAAAAGTTAGGTTGATTAGGAGTGACTGAAAAACACTGAGTATCAAAACATTTAGGAGTCAGCTAAAACCCTATGTAAAGGGTGGTACCTATGGCTCAGTGGGTAGGGCAACAGCCCCATATAGAGGGTGGCGGGTTTGAACCCAGCCCTGGACAAACTGCAACAAAATAAAACAAAACAAAAAAAACCCTATGTAAATGGGAATCTATGACCTTGAATGCTCCTATAAGAAAAGAAAAATAACTAGAAATCACTAAGCTAAATATTCAAACTCTAGAAATTAGAAAAAAAGAAAGAAACTACCTAGAAGAAAATGCAAACAAAATGTAACAGATCAGATCAGAAATTCATAAAATGGAAATTAAAGAACCAATAAGATTGGTTAATAAAATAAAAAGCTGATTTAAAAACTACAATTAAAACCAAGCTCTGAAACAAATGAATAAAGAAAAAGGAAGAATGCACCAATTTACATTATTAGACATACAGTAGAGCCTCCATAGCTGACCACCTCGCTACATCAACCACCCTCTTAAGTTGACCTAATTTTCATGGACTGGACATGCACCACATGTACCCATCAGTACAGAAGGCCTAGTTCCATATGATGACCCCCAACTATATATTGATCAGTTCATTACAGTCCCTTGGGTAACTTACAGAGGTTCTACTGTAGAAAAGGGAACCAACTATAAATATAGTAAAAACTTTAAAACTGCAAAATGCTTCCCTTGTATTTACTACTTTGGTTGTTTCCCCTGGAAAATTCCCTAACAACTATTTTTATGATTATGAAACTGTCTAAGGAGCAAGAAATGCAATGAAGATAGTGTTAACAAGATAAAGGTGAAAGTGGTTAGCAATCTCTAAAGTGTCAAAGAAAAATATTCCACTCATTTCTCTTATTTATGAAATACTGTGTCCTAGGGAACACTTTCCTATTTCCAACATAAAGTAAAGGGTCATTGAAAGAGTCAGATACAACAGTGTCATGGGTAAATCCTGTTTAGCTATTAATATTAAGATGTAGTGGTAGCGGCTTGGGGCCAACAGCACAATGGTTATGGCGCTGTCGGGCCAGCTAAACAACAGTGACAACTGCAACAACAACAACAACAAAAATAGCTGGGTGTTGTAGCAGGCACCTGTAGTCCCAGCTACTTGGGAGGCTGAGGTGGGAGAATCACTTAAGCCCAAGAGTTTGAGGTTGCTGTGAGCTGTGACGCCACAGGACTCTACTGAGGGCGACACAATGAGACTCTGTCTCAAAAAAAAAAAAAAAAAAGATGTGGTGGTGGTGATTATGAAGACGCTTTCAACAATGCACACTGTCTTTCACATTTGTGAGTTCTCTCTTTTTTTTTTTTTAAATTTCTCTTTTCGCATCTATCACACTCATTACAGGATTGGGTAAACTGCAGTGCTTTTAGAGGACAAATAATAAATGAACTGCTAATGAAATGGCAATGCTTCTAGGGGCTTTCACCTGTCTAGTGAGAAAAATAAATGTAACTTGGAGCCTGTTCATTTTAGGACAGCAGAATAAACTTTGAGAATTACTATAGATGAAAAATCTATACAATGAATTAGGAATAGGTGTTCACCTCCTTTCCAGAGCACTGATCTGCAGCACAAAGATCTTACAAAGCTCCTTTAAGATCAGAAGCAGAACTGCAAACAAAATCAAGGAATTTTGACAGAGCTCTCGCTATCAAAGCCATATTATCCCTTTTGTGTCTCTCTGTTCTTTTTTTTTTTTTTTTCAGTTTAAACACTGGTCTAAAACAGAATCTGTATTCAGGTGATATGTACAACGGAAAAATCCTCTCTGGAAATTTTGCCAAGTACCGCCTATCCCAAAAGGACTGGAATCTGATAAGAAACATCCAATTATTAACTTACTGGCACTTACCAAACCCCATCAACTGCCAATGCCAACATAAATTCACAGGCACAACAATTTCTAAAAGTTTTATGGACCACTGGCTATAGGTTCCACCTTGAAAACAAATGACCAGTGAGCTCTAGAAAAGCCTTACACCCTACATGGCTGGTCATGCAGGTGGACTGGCTGACCCCACAGCCTCCTCCAACTCTGCCACGCTCTGAAAAATATTTTCAAATTTAATTCAGTTCACTTTGAAATTCCAACTGGGTTCACTGTGATTTGTAAACTGTGATTGTTGAAAGACTCATCAGAAACAACGATGGGATGGGTGAATCCTGTTTAGCTATTAATATTAAGACACTGTGTGTCTTTCTGTGGTTCTGTCATTTAACACAACCTGACTAGCAAAGACCAGCTTCTGTATACTATGCATCCACGCACACTAAAGAGGTCCCTTTTTCCCTTTGAGTAAAATAAGATCGTCATGAAAGGATAAGGAATACAAATTTGTATTCAACTGAGTGAAACTCCTCTCCCCTTTTCGGTTTAAGATAGTGTCATCAATTTTCTCACTTTCTAGAGACATGAAACACTACCTTGCAATTAGGACCATCTTCAGAAATGTCATTGCAAGGAGCGGTGACACTTCCTAGGGGTAATTAAAATTACGTTTCAGTTTACAACAAAAAGTATAAACTCTGTGCTTTCTAAGGCAACCCGAGCACGCAGGACGCTTCCCCCGCATCCTTCCTATAGAGAGCAATACTCTGAGAATTACAGATTATTTTTCAGTATGACTCCCAAAGGAATGTGGGGATACGGGTTATACAGCCATCAGGAAGTTGGCTCTTTCTGCACATTGTTCAGCAGCCAAAAGAATGCCAGGCTGCAGAGAAAGCAGCCAACAGATTCCTTTTATGGTGTGATAACATTTTGTTGAAGAGACAGCCCTCTTCGTTATGGGCCATGCCTCAGAATCCACTAGTAGAGAGATAGGGGAGAGATAGAGGCTTGTAATGAATAAACCAGGCCTGGGCGGGACTGTTTCACCCCCCGAAAGTAAAACCACTCACCAAGAGTTCTGGAAGCAATAGATCAAACGCTATAAAGAACTTTCATTTTCTTGGCATTCTCTATCCCTGAACTTCTCTACC
This sequence comes from Galagoides demidoff, assembly GCA_963574575.1. NCBI lineage: Eukaryota > Metazoa > Chordata > Mammalia > Primates > Galagidae > Galagoides > Galagoides demidoff. Next base: position 9,487 of record CAUYQV010113523.1, read on the forward strand.
ATGAGACTTTGAACCAAGGTCCCTATTCTTAGATTCACAACATCCCTACTGTTGCCAAGAGTTTGGCTCCTCTGGTTTATTTTATTTTCCTAAAGTACATTTTCTTCGTCAGCCTCATGGACAACAACCTTCTCCAACAACTTAAAATAGATTTGAAGCTTTGTGAGGCCTTCCTGTGTAACTCAGGTTCAAAGTGTTTGTTCCTATATAGAAACAAGTCTTGCTTAATCATTTTTATTGTTCTTGGCTACACTTCTTGGATTAAGACACTTTATAACAGGAAGAGACACAGTGGCACATACACTAAACTAACCTAACCTTTTGTTGCGAACACCAAGAAGCAAAGATTAAAAGCCCAGATCCTTCAAACTCAGGCTGCATAAACAGTAATAAATTAAGATTTTCCACAAACATAACATTTCTGTCATGTGAGAAAATGCGGGAAGCACTTCAGTGTTTTTCACGGCATTGCACAGTGAAAATTTTTTTCACTTGCTAATTAACCATATCTCTAGTCTGAGACATGAATAAGGTTGTGTCACCAAGCAGTCTTCTGACATTTAAAGGTAACACTTCAGGTAAGAAGCTGGGTAGGCAACGACGTACCACCCTTAACATCACCATCGCCATCCTCATCCTTATCATCACCATCAAATATTTCTAACTGTTTACTCTGCTGAAATACACAACATACGCCAGAGGGAATAATCAATTTGAAATGTGTCCCGTAAATTCAAAGCAGCTTTCCTACTTTGGAGTGTACAAAATTAGTAACTTCTACATGTGATTGAGGAAGAGAGGGGAAAAAAATTACATACCGTGAGAACAGGTATAAATTTAAGTACAGAAACATGAAATTTGAAAAGCAGCTTCTTTGCTCTATTTTAGCTCACAAGTCTTTCTTCCCAGTTAGTAGAAATAAAAGGAAAAATCCCAAGTATTACAGATAACAGTGTTCGGTGGCAGTTATTTACAAAAATGGATAAACTGGCCTTTGGTTAAAGTCTATTTATTTATTTATTTTGAGACAGAGTCTCACTGTGTTGCCCTCGGTAGAGGGCTGTGGCATCACAGCTCACAGCAACCTTAAACTCTTGGGCTCAAGTGATTCTCTTGCCTCAACCTCCTAGTAGCTGGGACTACAGGTACTCACCACTAGGCCCCACTATTTTTTTTTTTTTTGGTCTGTTTAGCAGGCATGGCAGAGTTCGAACTCAGCAGCCGTGGTGCATGTGGCCGGCGCCCTAACCACTGAGCTACGGGTGCTGCTCCAAGTCCTTTTAAAACATGCTACATTTGATAGAGTCTATTTTAAGTGTGGGCTCTAAAGTAATTTATGGTTTCTTTAATTTTCTGACCTCCCCACATATCTAACTGAATGATAATGCCATCCACTGATTATATATTAATACCTCTATCTTGAATACAAAGCTTCCTTCTTTGACATAATATCCCATTTAGAACTATTGCAGAAGAAAAAAAACTAGATGGAGGCAACTCAGTAACCCTTCTACAAGGCAGTGTATGTACAGCACCCCGAGTCCCTGTTTCTTCTCAGAGTGAAGGGATTCAAAGACTCTCTCCAAAGTCCAAAAGTCAATGACGTCTACCACGCCTCTTCACCATACTCAGTAAGCAATGTAATTTATTTTGTTGATTTATTAAATTCATGAAGAGCAAAAAAGACGTGAAAAAAAACACAATAGCCAACTTGGTTGTGCAGGAGACACCAAGCTGTGATGACACACAGGCACAGTATCCCAAATCCATCCTAGTTTCTAAGGCTGGCTGGCAGTGAGGTGGCAGTTTGAGGACAAGGAGAGCTCACACAGACAACACTATTGTGTGGGGGACACTATGCAACATCTTAGAAGACTTTACAATTTAATTAGATGCTACTGGTACTTTCTGGACAACATTACATATTTACAAGTAAACAGACGTGACAGTCACTGTTTCACAGCTGTAAGTGAATCTTTTGGGCAAAAGCAATAATGCATTCTACTTCAAATCACTCCCGAATTTAGAAATAACACAATCTCAAGCATCCAGGGCCTAAAAGACATGTGTCACCTATATCCAGTGATCAAACTGGAATTGAAGGCCATGTAAGACATTAACACAAGATGGCCATTTTCTCCATCACTTGAAAGTTTACACATGAATGCACATGTGTATCCATGCCGTAAATGTTATAGGTGGTATCAAAAATTATTATGTGTGTGTACATACAGTATCTGGCTTTCAAAAAAGTTTAGAGGATGTCCCTATATTTTTCATATGCCCTTATACAATACCTCTGACAGGTAAGACATGGTTTCTGTTACACTTATCCATTCAGTTACCAAATTCTTTCAAAGAGCATACAATTCAATGCAAAAGGTCAGAAATATAGTAAGTGTAAGTAAAAGACGTGAGCAAAGACAAGCAGAACAGACCAAAAATAACCAATGGAAGAAAAGAGAGAGGCAGACATGAAATTAAATACAAAGGACCCCTATAAGTTGACCACTCAAGAGAATGTAACAAACTGGTCAACATATAAAGGTTCCACGTAAGGACCCAGGCCTGCTGTACTGATATGCAAAGGTAGAGCATGTTGCTGTATAAAAATTAGGTCAACTTAAGGAGGTGGTGAACTGCAGAATCTCCTCTGTAATTACAGGAAGAAAACAAAATGTAAAGAATTAGGTGCTTGATGCTCCCTTTACTTCCTTTTCCTTTCCAATCATCACAAAACTGTCTTTATCATGAGCCACACCATCCTTTTTCAGCCGTCATCAGTTTCCCAACTTCTCTTTTTCTGCCTTAAAGAATCCTGATATCCACGGCACAAAGTGTTCTTCCTACCCACCTGAGGGACAGTGATAATCTTCTACATTCAGATAGGTGCAACATGAGAATCATTATACCCAAACCAATTTTACTAATCTTCTAAAAATACAATATGAATTTAAGGTTCTATCAGCTAGTGTTATGAGAATTTTAAAGTCTACATCATCCTAGAAGAAAAATGTCATCTATACCTCAAAATTTCTCAGTGCACATGGACTTAAAATTACCAAGCAAAGTTAAATATGTCGCCTTATGGCACAGGACTACCAGGGGTGCAAATGTCACAGCAGGACAGGAATGGGTAGCCCTTCATGGGTTGGGATTAGGGGACAGTTGTCTTGGGGAGATGGTGAACCCAAATCTACACAGACCACTGTGCTTGCTTCACCAGACAATTCCAAGGTAATTAACATACTCTGCCATGACAGAAATAGCAAGAAAGCACCAAATAGATGAATTACAGAAACCTACAGAAGTAAAGGTTTGATATCTGAGTCTCCTGATCATCCTAACAGTAACTTACACCTCACTTACCCAGAGTAAGTTGAGGCCTCTTACAGACTGCCTAGGCTTTTTTTCAATCCTGATGATAAACAAGTGCACTCCTATGGAAATGCAACGGAAGAAGAGAAGAGCTGTAATCTCCGTAGCCAACTAAATGTAAACTAAAAACCACTGGCGGAATTACCTGTTGCAAACCCGGTTCATTAGGAATTTGGAACTTTGAAGATGGGTATATTTGTAATGCTGCACAATCCTTGCTAATTAGATACTGCCCTTTACAGCTGACATGCATCATGGGGAAAGGTTACACGCAGGCTTGAACTTGGAAACCTTGCCTTACAGTAGAGACAGATAAGGTAAAACAGCTCCCCTTTCTCTCTTGGCAAGAATTTAGAATTTGACCAGAGAGCTTCCAGCTGGTAAAGTGTCAAACCAAGGCCTTAAAATAACTGATTTCTTAACTTGATGGCTACTGAGGGGCATTTTATGTTGCACGGTGCATAATCAATCCATGCAGATTACTAAGCCACCCTCGGCAAACACTGGCCTAATGTGGTGGGATGTAAGGATAGCAAACTTCATCCTGGAGTTGCTCAGGGCTCCTGCTTAACTTTCTTAAGGAAGCTTAAAGTGAATGGACTCAGTCAGTACTGGGAGGCAAAGCCCATGGCTACCAATAACCTCCAAAGACCAGCAAGACTTTCTTGTTTTTTGCCCTGGATTTGTTCTAACAATCAAAGTCTTTTTCATTTCCTGTCTCCTTCTCCCTCCAAAATATTCATGAATACCTGAAAACAATATACCTACAACCTCATGAGCACCAATTAGACCAAGTATAAATGATGCAATATAAATCATTTTTTAAAAAGTCTTGTCATATTGACATGCAGAAAACTCTAGCACCAAAAACAATTTTTTTTTTTTTTGAGTCAGAGTCTCACTCTGTCACCCTGGGTAGAGTGCCATGGTGTCATCCTAGCTCACGGCAACCTCAAATTCTTGGGTTTGAGCAATCCTCTTGCCTCAATCCCCTAAGCAGCTTGGACTACAGGTGTTCACCACAGACCCGACTACTTTTTCTACTTTTAGTAAAGACAGGGTCTTGCTCTTGCTCAGGCTGGTCTCCAACTCCCGAGCTCAAGCCATCCACCTGACTCAGCCTCCCAAAGTGCTGGAATTACAGGCATGAGCTACTGTGCCCATCCACCAAAAACGGCATTAACACTACAAATTTATTACAAAAGATATTTCTTTTTTTTTTAATTTTTTTTTTAGAGACAGTCTCACTTTGTTGCCCTTATTAGCGTGCCATGAAGTCACAGCTCACAGCAACCTCTAGGCTTAAGCGATTCTCTTGCCTCAGCCTCCCGAGTAGCTGGGACTACAGGTGCCCGCCATGACACCCGGCTATTTTTTGGTTGCAGTTTGGCCGGGGCTGGGTTTGAACCCACCACCCTGGGTATATGGAGCTGGCGCCCGACTCGCTAAGCTATGGCGCCGCCCACAAAAGATATTTCTTAAAAGATCTTTGTGTAATTTACTTGAAAGAGTGATCAGAAATTGTAAAGAGGAAAGAAAAACTGGTAGAAATGAAAGCATACTGATTTTATATTCCTTTCACTGAATCTGATTACAACTTTTCTAGTTCACCAACCTCAAGTTCAGGTACGTCAGCATCTGCAGATTGACGATGGCCTCAGGAATGACTCGGATACAGTTGTGGTACAGATTAAGAATTTCCAGTGATACGAAATGGCACAATTCCATTGGAACTTCAACCAGTCTGTTTTTAGATAAATCTATGAGGAAAAGAGAATATTTTGTCAATAAATCGTCAACATGATCAATACAATCTTATCAACCATGGGCACTGTTTTTCTTAACATTATAAATTTAGATAAACATTATCGATTTTTTTGTATCTCTGTTACTACAGTGTTGTGATTTCTATTTCTTGGTCAAATTCAGGGACATATGAGGTGTGAAAAAGCAAGAATACTGCTAAAACTATTTAGCTATCTAAAGGGGAAATTTTTTTTTTGAGACAGAGTCGCCCTTGGTAGAGTGCCATAGCGTCACAGCTCACAGCAACCTCTAACTTTTGGGCTTAAGCGATTCTTTTGCCTCAGCCTCCCAAGTAGCTGGGACTACAGGCATCTGCCACAATGCCCAGCTATTTTTGTTGTTGTTGTTGCAGCTGCCGTTGTTGTTTAGCTGGCCAGGGCTGTGTTTGAAGCCGCCAGCCTGGGTGTTTGTGGCCAGTGCCCTACCCACTGAGCTACAGCAACTGCCCTAAAGGAGAACTTTTTACTTTATCTAAAAATTATCTCCAACTCATTCTACCCTAGATAAATTTATCTGAACACATATATTTACCATAATTTTTAATTAAATTTTGTATTTGTCATACATGAGGGCTTTCCAAAAAGTATCCAGCCATATAGTATTAAAAAATGAAGACAGAAAAAAAAAATGGAGACAGATATGGCTAGATACCTCTGGACAGCCCTCAGATATTGTCTCTCCCTCTGGACTATATCTCATTTACATATAAGGAAATGTCTTTACACCCTTGACAAATGAGCATATAACTGACGCTAAACAAATTTATTCACTAGAATTACTAATAATCCATAACAATCATGTCTGTTAAGAACCAACACTGTGGGCTCAGCGCCTGTGGCTCAATCGGCTAAGGCGCCAGCCACGTACACCTAAGGTGGCAGGTTCAAATCCCCAGCCCGGGCCCGCCAAACAACAATGATGGCTGCAACCAAAAAATGGCCAGGCATTGTGGCGGGCGCCTGTGGTCCC
>CAUYQV010113525.1:0-32106 GCA_963574575.1 Galagoides demidoff
GCTGGAGGCTTTTATAAGGAATTCTCAGGCTGGACTTCTCAAAAGCCTTTCATGAGCCCAGGTTTCATCTGTGCCATTAGATACCTGTATGCATTGGGTAAATTCCTCTTCTCTTGAGGTCCCCTAGCACATTTCCATTCCTGGACCCATCAGCAAGTGACCTTCATCACTTACCACAGATCAGGAAAGGTTACTCCATTCCCAGACCCCTCAGCAAGCGACCTTTGTCACTTACCAAAGATCAGGAAAGGCTACTGATGGGTATCTGGCCAGTTTTCCAAAGGGCTTTTTAATTGGCCTTATAAAGTCAACCTTAATTCCTTAACACAGTCTGGAAATGCTATTCCAGCCAAAGCCTTGGTCTTGTTAGGTCCACAACTAATCCAGCCATATGGGATTCTGCCTCAGTTTCTCACAAGTGTGCCTGCACAAAGTCTTTTCACTGCTCTCTCTCAAATGGCATTTTTGGCCAGAGGCATATAGGCATTTCACCTATACAGTCAAAGGATTCTATCTACTTTTTGCAAAAAAAAAAAAAATTAATATATTCCCTGAAGTCAAAGATACATAACAGTCTTCTCGATATCTCATAGATAGCAAGTATAATCTTCAGTACTTCAGCCAGATGAGGCTTGTGAGTTTCCACATCCCTGTTTTACGTGTTCCTGCCCATCCAACCCACCAATTCCTGAGGACCCTGTAATATCTGAACAACATTTTCTTGGGACTAACGCCCATGTATCGTTAGTGACTGAAGTGAAACTGAAGTGAAAATATCCCAACAGCAAAGAGGACCAAGGGGGAATAATTGGGTTTACTGAGAGTTGCCTAAAACTCTTTTCTAACTAGAGATGTTTTTTCTGATGCTCAAAAAGAGCTGTGCTCTTTTGAGCTGTGCTTTGTTTGTATATTAAGATGAGATCTCCCTCTATCACCCAAGCTAGAATACAGTGGCACAATCATCACTGCAACCTCAAAGTCTCACCCTCCAGTGATTCTCCTACTTTGGCCTCCTGAGTAGCTGGGATTACAGGGTGTGCTTTGTTTTAATAAGGGAACTGTCCACTCTTGTTTCTATGGCCTCTTTTTCAAATTGGAACACCTATGTTGGAAGCCTGTATTCCTAAGTTCTTCTACTTCCATAATAAGGCAAAGGTTAATCTAATTCAATAAGAGGGACCTCCTCAATGCAATAGCTCAAAGAAGTAGAAAATTTCTTTCTTTCTCATGTCACAGTTCAGATTGGATCCATATTCAGGAAAGTTCTATGCCTCTGCTCCATGCTGTAATCCATAGTTCCAAGCTCCTTCTATCTTGTTTCTCTGTCGTTTTCTAAGGATCTGTCCTCATCTGCATGGTCAAAGCTAACTCCTCAGCCTGTAGGAAGGAAAGAGGAAAGGAAATGGAGTGCAAATAATTTCCTTCTAAGAAAATGGTGCAGAAGATGTACACATCATTTCCACTTAAATTCTCTGGTAAAAAATATAGTCAAATGACCATACCTTTACTTCAAAGGAGGTTGGGGACTATAGTAGTTAACTGGGTGTAACCAAGTGTTGTAAGAAATTTCAAGTGAGGAGTTCAGTTCCTCAGGAGAACAAAGGGAGGATAGACACTTAGGGGTGGGGACAAATGACAATGTTTACCATACTTTCCTAACTAAAATTCAAATTCAGTGAGTCACAGTCTAGATTTTTCCCAACTGTATCATCTTTAGATTAAATAGCATTTAGTGAACAATCCAAAGGGGACATCTTGACACCTTCCCTTTCTCTCCTTGGGGAATGACATATAGGTCATCTTGCCACATTGCTCACTCCAGCCATATCTAAGATCATTCTTTCACACAGATTTTTATTAATGAAAATATGCATAATATTATGAACAGTGAACTCTACAGCCTTAGTTTTCATTTTTAAGGCCAGCTCCTAATTTTGACTACTATTCTTACAAAATAAAAAACTACAGGACAAGTAATTTGTTCGTGTTTGTTCTTTCTGGTAGCTTTACCTAAAGCTTTTTTTCTCTCTTAGCAAATAAATAAAAATAAAGAATAGAGTGTCCTTGCACTTAAAACATAGCTCCAACCTCCATTATACTAAAGGGACCATTTTGGCAAAATTCTCATCTTTGCTATAGAATTTATTAGGGATGAGTTTCAATCAGCACTATGCCGCTCTGTAGTTTATGCTTTTGGACAAATCGTTTTCATGCCCTATGCCTCATGTCTACCTATCCATAAAGTGACTGTGGCAGTTCCAAAGCACAGCTACACATTTGTTTACACATTGAGAAGTGTGCTCCATATGTTCCCTTCACTTGAAATGAGGCAGGTTTGTGACTGTCTCAACCAATATAAAATATAATGGTAAAGGTGTCATGATGTAAACTTTGAAGTCATAAAAAGAGATGCATCCTCTGCATTACAGGATTCATTCTTAGAACCCTGAATCACCAGGTAAGACATCTGACTACCCCAAGGCCGTCATGCTGGCACATCAGTTGACAGTCCCAGTGATCCCAGCCTTCTGGACATCCCTGTCTGGACACCATGTGTATGAATCAAGCCTGCTGGCTCCCTTCTAACTCATTTCTCCAGACCAGATGATCATCCACCATCCAATACCTCACAATAACTTATAGAAATGCCACCTGGAAAGCAAGAGTCTGCTCACCCTATCTAAAGTTCTGATCCATAGACTGGTGAGGTAAAATAAAATGGTTTTTCTAAGCCACTATGTTTTGGATAGTTTGCTACAACAGCAACAAATGACCAAAACAATTAGGAACTAAGTAACCTTGCTGTTTCCTTTCAGATATGACTTTCTAGGCCTTTATGAAAGAGACATACATATTTCATATGCCCTGGCCACAGAATTGTCTTCATGTCTCTCACATTTCCCTACACAGATCCTTACCTGTATTACATAATTAACTAACCCTCAATCGGGAAAGTAATTGCTTTCTACCAAAAGGATAATCTTTGCAATTATACAAACACTAATACATAGTTATTACTTGTGAAAGAAATGTTTTATGTAGAGGAGGTGGAGCAAGATGGCAGACCAGAAGGATCATTTAGCTGACCTCTCCTACAATGACTGGGGACAAGGAGAATCCAGCCATATCTGGTGCAGGGACCTTACCAGAGTCATAGTTCAGGGAGCACAGTGAGGAAGTGGTGAGCTGGATACAGCATAAGATCTGGAGTGGCGGAAATCTGATGAACTGGGAAAAGTGGTTGTGACACACTGGGATTGGCCGGCCCCCAGTGGAAGTCTGAGTCAGGAGGAAGACTTTCCAGAGTTTTCAGTTGTTGGGGGAAGCCACATCATTGAGTGGAAAACTTAGAGAGTAAGCAGACTTGAATAGTATACAGCAACCAGATTTGAATGCCAGTTGGAGTGGATTTGCCATAGGTTTGGTGGCTGGTGAGGTAGTTATACTGAGGCCAGGGTGGCTGCCATTGTGGGAAGGTCATGAGAAGTTCTTAGCAGGGGCCTAAAGCATGACCATCTTAATTCCAACTGCCAGGATCTGAACTCCACTCCTATGACCGGCTGAGGGACTCCTCCACCCCATAAAAACTGGAGACAGGGGGCACTGTGATACCTGCCCCTAAAGGATTCTTGTGACCTTTAACATCCCAACCCAGCAGAATCTGAATGCTAAGGAAACAATTAGGCAATCACCAAAGGCAACTTAAGTTTGAAGTAAGTACCATAGAGGTTGCTAGCTGTGCTCTCCATCTCCTAAAAAAAAAACACAGAACCACCTGGTGTCCCAGCAACACATTGCAACATATTATCCTCAAGAGCAGGAACTCCTGTTTATTTGGCCACAAGGAAGAGTTTGGCTTTACTCAGGCTGAAGTCACTTCAAGACCTAAGCTCTGAGACAAGGTAATTTGAAGAAAAGGAGGCAGTTAGAAAGAAAAAGAAGAATAAGGAGGTGAACAAGAAGAAAGAACACATGAGGAGGAACCAACAGAAAAATTGGGGGAACATGAAATACCAAAAGAGAGAAACTCCCCCAAGTGACCATGAGGCAACTACTACAGAAGACTTCACCTATAAAGAATTAATGGACTTGACAGAAAGGGAATTTAAATTATGGATGATAAAGATAATAAAAGGAATCAAGAGAAAATGGAAAGATAGAACCAAGAGTCAGATGAGCGATATGTAGAATATACAAAGGATATGGTGGAGCTTAAAGAAATAAAGGAGACAATCAGGGAATGTAAAGATGCAGTAGAATAGAAAGTATCAAAAATAGGTTAGACCATGGAGAAGAAAGAACCACAGAGCTAGAGGATAAAGTTTTCAAGTTAACCTATGCAGTTAAAGAGGCAGAAAATAAGAAAGAGAAAGCAGAACAGGCACTTAAAGAATGACAAGACTCCATGAAGTGTTCAAACATATGACTAATAAGGATTCCTGAAGGGGAAGAAGATTGTCCCAAAAGAATGGAAGGTCTACTGGAGACTATCATAAATGGAAACTTCCCAAGTTTTACTAAAGATTGCAACACATTTCTTTCAGATGGCATTAGATGCCTACATTTGAAAAACACAGAGAGCATCAACAAACTCTTGAACCATCTTATGAAATTTGAAAAAGAAGAACAATCTAATCCAAACCCAGCAGAAGAAAAGAAATAATAAAATTAAATTAAATCAGAGATTAATGAAATTGAAAACAAAAGAATCATTCAGAAAATTAACAAAACAAAAAGTTGGTTTTTGAAAAAATAAACAAAATTGACAAACCTTTGGCCAGATTAACTAGAAACAGAAAAGTAAAATCTCTAATAACTTCAATCAGAAACAATAAAGGGTAAATAACAATAGATGTCACAGAGATACAAGAGATCATCTCTGAGTACTACAAGAAACTCTATGCCCAGAAATTTGACAATGTGGAGGAAATGGATCAATACCTGGAATCACATCCTCTCCTTAAACTTAACCAAGAAGAAATTGGTTAAGTTTATTATTATTTAAGAATTGGTCTATTCTTAAATAGACCAATTTCAAGAACTGAGATTGAAGAAACAATAAAAAGATCTCGCAACAAAAAAAAATCCCTGGTCCAGATGGCTTCATGGCAGAATTCTATCAAACCTTCAAAGAAGAGTTTATACTCACACTGCAGAAATTATTCCATAAAATTGAGAAGGAAGGAATTGTCCCCAACACATTCTATAAAGCAAATATTATCCTGATACCAAAACCAGGAAAAGACCCAATGAAAAAGGAAAATTTCAGACCAATTTCACTAATGAATATAGATGCAAAAATTCTTAATAAAATCCTAGACAATAGATTACAGCTATATATTAAAAAAATCATTCCTTACAATCAAGTCAATTTCATCCCAGGGAAGCAAGGCTGGTTTAATATATGCAAGTCCATAAACATAATTCACCATATCAATAGAAGCAAAAACAGAGACCATATGATCCTCTCAATAGATGCAGATGATCTTATATTTAGAGAACCCCAAAGATTCAACCACAAGACTCCTGAAAGTGATCAAAAAATACAGCAATTTCTCAGGATATAAAATCAATGTTCACAAATCAGTAGCCTCTGTATATGCCAGTAACAGCCAAGATGAGAAGCTCATCAAGGACACAATTCCCTTTATAGTAGCTTTAAAAAAAAATGAAATACCTAGGAATATACCTAACAAAAGAGGTGAAGGACCTCTACAAAGAAGATTATGAAACCCTAAGAAAAGAAATAGCAGAAGATATTAACAAATGGAAGAACATACTGTGCTCATGGCTGGGAATAATCAACATGGTGAAAATGTCTTTACTACCCAAAGCAACCTACACATTCAGTGCAATCCCCATTAAAATACCATTATCATACTTTCAAGATTTAGAAAAAATAATTCTTCATTTTGTATGGAACCAGAAGAAACCCCATATAGCCAAGGCAACCCTTGGTAATAAAAACAAAGCTGGGGGTATCACCCTACCAGACTTTCAGCTATGTCACAAGGCCAAAGTGATCAAAACAACACAGTATTGGCACAAAAATAGAGACATTGCCATTTAGAACCAAATAGAAAACCATGAGATGAAACCAACCTCTTATAGCCACTTGATCTTTGATAAAGCAAACAAGAACATACACTGGGGACAAGAATCCTTATTCAATAAATGGTGCTGGGAAGCTGGATAACCACATGTAAAAGACTCAAACTGGACCCACACCTCTCATTACTTATAAAAATTGATTCAAGATGGATACAAGATTTAAACTTAAGGAAACAACAAAAATTCTCGAAGAAGGTGTGGGGAAAACACTTAAAGATATTGGCCTGGGGAAAGATTTTATGAAGAAGACTTCTGTGGCAATTGCAACAACAAAAATAAACAAATAGGACTTAATTAAACTGAAAGCTTCTGTACAGCTAAGGAAATGACAACCAAAGCAAACAGACAACCTTCAGAATGGGGACAGATATTTTCATATTATAAATTGAACAAAAGCTTGATAACTAGGATCTATAAAGAACTCAAATTGATCCACAAAAAAAAGACCCAACAATCCCACATAACACTGGGCAAGAGACGTGAATAGAACCTTCTCTAAAGAAGACAGACCAATGGCTTACAAACATGAAAAAACACTCATCATCCTTAATCATGAGAGAAATGTAAATCAAAACTGCCCTGAGATACCACTTACCCCCAGTGATAATGGTCCACATCACAAAGGCTCAGAGCTGCAGATACTGGCAAGGATGTGAAAAGAAGGGAATACTTTTATACTGCTGGTGAGACTGCAAACTAATACAACCTTTTTGGAAGGAAGTATGGAGAACCCTAAAAGAACTCAAATTAGACCTCCTATACTATTCAGCCACTATAAAAGATGGAGACTTTACACCTTTTGTATTAACCTGGATGGAAGTGGAAAACATTCTTCTTAGTAAAGGATGGATAACCAAGAATCCAGTGAACTCATTCTAATACAAAGGTAGTAGATGAGCTAATAGAGGGTGGGGTGTAGGGGAATGAGTAAGTAGGGAGAGGGGAGGAGGCAGAGGGATGGGAGGGTCTCAGTGTATGGCACACCTCTTGGGGGCAGAACACAATTATAAGAGAGACTTTATCTAACAAGTGCAATCAGTGTAACCTAATTCTTTGTACCCTCAATGAGTCCCAAACAATTTAAAAAAAAAAAATTTATGTAGTCTGAGAACTTTCTGAACCCACCCTGAAACTACTTTATAACCAAGCACCCACAAGCCGGGTGGAAAGCTTTCAACATCAAGTCACATATCCTGACTTCCAGGGAATTATTTGGAGGTGGAGGGCCCTTAGCCATCAGAGCCCCAATTCTCTTCAAGTCAATGACAGACATTGCCTAGCACTGAAAAGATAGATAAATAAGGGACAATTCCTGTCTTGTAAGACTGGAGGTGAGTGCTGGGTGCAAAAGGAGGCAAAAGAGGAGCCTAGAGCTCCATTAGGGATCCTGGTGAGGCCTCATGGACACTGTGACCCTTTAGCTGACTCTTAAGGAATGAACTTAAATTATCCATGAGAAAGGACGAGAAGGATGGCATAAGTAAAATTGCCAGGAGGCTGGAAACAGCATAGCGTGCAGGAGGAACCACATGCTATTCCAGTGGTGGCCATGCCTACACCTTTGCTCTACCCTCACTCAGAAAATTAGCACCAACTGTGTATACTGGCCTTTTGCCCCTACACTAAACTCTAAGGAGACAGGGTGACTGCTTTCTTACCACCTTCTTTTGCTTTGATCAGAATCACACCCAGCAATGCAATGGTCTATCTGAAGGTTGTTGGTGATTCCTAGCAAAATCTGGATCTTCAAGCTTTTCTAAGTATTTTCATAAGTGGATTGTCCTTCTTTTCCTCTTTATTCCCCCTCCTAGACTTGGCATTAGATGAACTTAGAACTGTTTTATTCTAAATATGCTGAAAAGTAGAAAGCCTTACAGGGACAAAGTCCATATCAGAATTAAACTTTTAAAGAAAAAACAGAAAACTAATTATTCTGTAGAATGAAACAACTTCCTGAGATTCTGTTGCTTTCTGCCTAAATGGTTTCTCTTTCTTAAAGGACTCACATGATCAGCTGACTGACCTCAGGCCTTGTAATAGAAATACCTCTTTTCTGTCTAGAAGCCCTGGAGATTCTTCCAGGCCCTTTGCAAATACAGAAACCTCACCTTTTGCCTTCCCTTATTCTCCTTCAAACATTTTAATAAACCTTTACTACCACTGGGGAGACATCTCCTATGCACAAGGCAAGATTTCTTATGGATTAAGGAGAAGGTCCTGGAGATGGGAGAAGCTTTTCTGTCTCCCATTTCCTCTTGGCCTCACATGTGACATAAGTAGAAGAGAAAAATCTGTCCCCAGAGGATAATTCAGGTTCTGAGAGCAAATAAAGCTAATTCTGGGTTTCAGTAGTCCAGAATATTCTAACAATCTTCAAAAATGATTATCAGATCCTCAAAACACAATCAAAAAATTCAATTCTCTTTAACTTAAACTTTGAAAACTGTGCCACTTAGTACTTTTTGTTTTGGGAGGGGACATCCTTAGAGACACCACCAGTGTCTCTCAACCCCAAAAGACATTATCAGCCACTGCCTCTGGTTCTGATTCTCCAGTGTCCTTTGAACTCTTTTTTCTCTAAATAAGTGAATACATAGTATTCAAAGAAAAATCACAAGGTTGTTTATGAAACGAGGGTATAGTGTGGTTTTACGTTATCCACTTGCCTTTCTGTGCATTTCACAAGTTCATTTCCCCCTTGAACACTATCAAACTTCTATCTTACAAGGCTTTGGGGTGACTGATTAGATATTGGCTTTGAATGTCTGAAACTTTCTTCATGTAAAGAATATTACTTACCCAAGTGATTTTATTATCTTTATTAACCTCATTTTGTATGTGAAGATAATCATACAAAGAAGGTGTAACATCACTTCCAAAGGATTGAAAGTATCAGTGTAGCCCATACTTTCCTATATGGAAAGAACCACAATCAGCTGAGATGCTCCCTCTTGGCCCCTAAAGGAGACTGCTCTGTAGCTGGCCATCCTGAGTAGCAACAATGCATAGAATGACCTCACCTTACCCTCAAATTGGCAGTTTCTAGCTTCCTTTGCTTTGGTGTTTTTGACACAATTTTAGTGCTGGCTGTGACAACTGAATTGCCTCCACACTGCCCAGACTATGTTGAGTGTCTCATAAGAGAATGCCAGGGAGCTTCTTGTTAATTTATCCTTTTCTGTTCATCCTTTTCATCCTAGGATATGATTTTTCTTTGCAGAAAAGAGTGTTCCAGGATAGTTGGTTTTTAGTGCCTGGGAGAGAGAGGAGAGAGAGAACAGTCCAGAGTCTATGTTACTCTTCTCTTTAATATCTACTGATGAATGAAACCCTATCTACATACTTGCTAGAGTTCAACATACATCATTGTATAAAAATAAAAATTTCCCATTTTCTCATTTCATAAAAACACTATGAAGAAGTCATCATAGCCCAAGACGCCCTCCATCTGAGAGCCTGGATCCATCACCTGCCTCCTGCCTAACACATATGGTGTCTCTGTTTCCTTCTATGTCCCCTGCATCTCTTAGGGTCTATCTTCATCAGAGCCTAAACACACACACGAGACTCAAGCCCACGTGTATTTTGCACAGAGACTCAAGATTACAAGTAGAGCCAAATTTTAAAACAAAGCAAAACAACACACAAAAACACTTGCATGTATTTTTCATCCCTTTCCTTCCCTTGTCACTCTTCTTAATTACTGTTTATTTTCCAACATTTCTTAGGAATTCAAGCAGTTTTGTTTCTACTCTGTTTCCTGTCTCTTTTCTCCAGACAATGAAGCAGATGTAAGACTGCCATCTTGTGCTCAAGACCGTTATCATGTTATTGTTTTTTTCTGAAATCCTATGTGATCTGTGGGGTTTGAAGGCCCTGGAGGACAGGTATGTGTTCTCTGACTTAGGTTTTCCCAGAAGCTTTTGAAATTTCCCACCCTTTGGCATTGCTCTCTCTTGGCCTTCCTTCTTTAGGATGCCATGAGTCATTCCTTAGTTGAAAGCCAATTTTTTTTTTCAGATGACTTCAAGTGTGACTTAGAATAATTATAGTTCAGATGCTATAATGTATGCTTTTATGACTGAGCTCAATGGCCCAACCCAGAAGGGTGGGCAGTTATTAACAAAAGCATGACAAGTCATTTTAAAATCACAGACCTAGTGGGTATTCTCTACACTCTACCACTACCTCTATGTTAGAAACTGACCATTCTTAAATGGCAAAGCTGCCTGCCAGACCTTCGCTGCGGCTGAAGTCCTGTGAGGTCAGGATCACATACAACCTAGGTACACCCAGGAATTGGGCCACTCTCAGGGGATACTTTCTTGCCCATCAAAGATCAAAATGGCTTTAATCAATAACCTGAGAAAGATGGAGCAAAAGAGAAAGGTGGTACAAATGGAAGGAAAGGAAAGAAATAACCACAGGCCAAAAAGAGAAACCTAAGGAACTTACAAATGCAAAGGTTGAAAGGGAATGCAGAGGCTCCTCAGGGGAATAAGCAGGACGCAACTAAAACGATAATGCAAGGAAAACAGTAGTGCAGAGAGGCAACCCTGACAATTGTCCTCAGTGTTGAGGAGTCAACAGGGATTGGTAGAGACTGCTGTGACCTGGAGAGAGCATGTCCTGTCCAAAGGAACTCCTCCATGCTAGCAAAGTGGGTCTACAAGTACTGAATCTTCTGATTTTGAAAGAGAATCCATAAATCCATATTTGTACATGGTACATGAAAGTTTCAAATTCTTTAAGTTGGCTCAAGATATTTTTTGAAAACATTTTGTGAGACAAATATGTTTGCAGGCCGCATTTGGTGTGTGGCTTCTTGTTTAAGACCCTCCCCTATGTCAACACAAATCTTTTCTTATGTAGGTGCGGAGACACCATAGCTGTACCTCCAGTCTACCTCCCCTATCTCTGAGGCAGGAAAGCTTATGAAAACATCCCGTCAGGGATTATTCCATGACTGACTATTCTCATTTCTTTTCAAAAAGCATTCACACAACTGTGAATTAATTAATTAATATCATCCTGTCAGGGATGATTCCATGATAGACTATTCTCATTTCTTTTCAAAAAGCATTCACACAACTGTACATCCATAAGAACAAAAAATGAAGCTCAAAGTAAATTTCACATCTTATATAAAAACTTATTCACAATGGGTCATGGTCTTAAATGTAATATTATAAAATATTTATTTAAAAGGCACAAAAGAAAATCTTTGGAACCTAGGGCTAGATGAAAATTCTTTAGATCTGACACAAAAAGTAAAATGCATAAGAAATAATTAATAAATTGGACCTCATCAAAATTTAAAATATCCGCCATGTAAAATATCCTATTAAGAAGATGAAAAGACAAATTACAGTGTGGAAAAATATATTGCAAACCACATAGCCAATAAAGGAAATTATCTTTAGACTATCCAAAGAACTCTCAAAATTCAACATAAAAAAAAATCCAATTATAATATGGGCTTAGACATGAACAGCTATTTCACTGAAGAGAAAATATAGATGGTAAATAAACACATGAGAAGATGTTCAACATCATTAAACACTATGAAAAGTTAAAATAGCAAAATAAACATCACTATACACCTCTGAGAATGACTAAGATAAAAAACAGTATAACATCACATGGTGGCAAGGATGCAGAGAAACTGGATCACTCAAACATTGTTGATAAAAATATATGGTATGGCTACTTTGAAATATAGTTTTGCAATTTCCTCCAAAACTAAAAATGCCCTTGCCATGTAACCTAGCAATTGCACTTTGGGGCAGTTATCCCAGAGAAAAATTAAAAATTATATTCACACAAAAATTTGTACATGAATGTTCTTACTATTTTTATTCTTAACAGCCAAAAATTAGGAATAGTTCCAACTTCTTGAATGTGTGAATGGTAAACAGACTGCAGTAGATCCCTACCATAGAATATAACTCAGCAATATAAAAGGGTAAACTATTAATATATATAACTTGAATAGACCTCAAGGGAATTAGGGAATTTTGTCACTGAGTAACAAAAGTTAATCTCAAAAGGTCAATTAACATATGATTCCATTTATGTAATATTTTCAAAATAAGATTTTTTCAGGGAATATTGGATGCACATAAAGTAAAATAAAATAAAATAGGTAAATAAAATAAAATACTTAGGAATAAGTTTAGCTAAGGGGATGAACGATCTGTATACTGAAAATATTTGTGAAAGAAATTGAAAGCATAAATAAATGGAAAGCTGCCCTGTGTTCATGTATTAGAATTAATATTGTTTAAAATGCCCATAGTGCTCAATGTGATCTGCAGATTCAATGCAGTTCCCATCAAGACTACAATGACATTTTTCACAGAAAAAATAAATAAATAAATAAATTTTGCATAGAACCACAAAAGACCCTGAATAAGTAAGGCATTCTTGAACAAAAAGAACAAAACTAGATGCATCACACTACCCAATTTCAAAATACACTACAAAGCTGTAGTAATCAAAATAGCATGGGACTAGCATAAAAATAGACATCTAAACCAATGGAATAAAAATCCAAAAATAATTAAATATATATTCAAATGATTTTCAACAAAATTCCCTGGAATGCTCAATGGGGAAAGGAAAGTCTCTTCAAAAAACCACCTGTGCTGGAAAAACTGGATATTCATGTGCATAAAAACGAAATTAGACACTCCATACACAAAAATCACTGAAAATGGATTAAAGACTTAGGACCTGAAACTGTGAAATTACTAGAAGAAAAGATATGGGGAAAGTTCCATTACATTAGTCTGGGAAATATTTGCTACAACATCAAAAGCACGGGGAACAAAAGTAAAAATAAACAAATGGGAGAACATCACACTAAAAAGCCTCGGTACAGCACAGAGTCAATAGAAGAGTCAACAGAGTGAAAAAAGCAACCTACAGAACGGGGGGGAAAGATTTGCAAACCATACAGCTGATAACAGGTAAATATCCAAAATATTTATGAAACTCAAACAATTCAATAGTAAGAAAACATACAACAATTTAAAAATGGGCAAAGGATCTAAATAGACATATCTCAAAAGAAGACATAGAGATGGTTGATAGGTATATATGAAAAGTGCTCAACATCATTATTCATCAGAGAAATGTAAATTAAAACCACAGTGACATATCAACTCACACCTATTAGAATGGCTATCATCAAAAAGATTAAAGTCTTGGCAAGGGAACCCTTTGTACAATCTTAGTAGAAATGTGTAGTCATTATTGAAGAATTTATGGAGGCTCCCCAAAAAATTAAAAATGGAATGACCATTTGGTCCAGCAATCCCACTCTTGGGTAGATAGTCAAAGAAAACAAAGTCAATATGTCGAAGACATTATCTGCACTCTCATGTTAACTGCGGCACTTTTCACAATAGCCAATGTATGGAATCAACCTGTTTCCATCAAAAGGTGCATGGATAAAGGAAATGTGGTATATACACAATGCGATACTATTTAGCTTTTAAAAAATGCAAAATTCCGTCATTTGCAACAACATGGGAGAACCTGGAAGACATTATGTTAAATAAGTCAGCCAAAGAAACACAAATACTGCATGATCTCATCTGTACATGGAATCTAAAAAATACCAACTTACAGAAGCAGAAAGCAGAACGGTAGTTATGAGAGGTACAGCAGAATTGGGGAATGAGGTGCAGGGATTAGGGAGCTATCAGTATAATACCCTTTTATATCAAGGATAGAAAATTTCAGTTAACAATGTTTTATATACTTGAAAATTACTAAAAGGATAGATTTTAAGTGCTCTCACCACAAAACAAAATGTTAAGTATGTGAGGTAATAGATAATGTTAATTAGTATGATTTAGCCATTCCACAATGTACACAAAACATATTGTTATACATTATAAATATATACAATTTTATTTGTCATTGAAAATAAATGTTTTAAAAGTCAAGGGTCTTTTACTTCAGTGAAATCCCAGGGGTCCAGTGGCATGGGACCCATCACAATCTCCCTCGAAAGATAAAGCGTGAGTTGTTACCTCTAGTCCCTCCTACAACCAACAACAAGTGGACCTCTGGATACTGGAGCACTACATTTCCCATTTGGGCGTGTTACTCTAGCCTGTTTACTGTATGACCAGAAAAACTGCTAATTTTCAGTAGGGCTCCCAACCACAGCAGGCTCTCCAACAGGTCAAGCTGCAGCATAAGCTGCTCTGCCCTTTGGGCTCCATGATCTAATAGACCCAGTGGTATAAATACTTAAAATGTCAATAGCAGACAGGGATGCTGTTTGGAGCCTTTGGCAGGCCCTCCTAGATGAAATGCCACATAGGCTTTTAGGATTTTGGAGCAGTGCCCTGCCGTCATCTGCAGATAATTGTTCTCCTTTTGATCAATGTCTCTTAACCTGCTACTGGGCCTTAATAGAGACAGAACACTTGACCATAACCTACCAAATTAACATGCAACCTGAGCTCTCTAACATGGATGGGGTGTCTTCAGACCAGCACGCCACAATGTTGGGCATGCACAGCAGCACACCATCATCGGATGAAAGAGGTATATAGGCTAGCAGTTCTAGCAACCCTGAAGGCTTAAGTAAGTTACACAAGAAGTGACCAAATGCCTAGGGTCCCCACTCCTGCTACCCTGCCTTTTTTCTCCCAGCCTCCACCTATGCTTTCATGAACAGTTTCCTTTCATCCGTTGACAGAGGAAGAGAGATGTGGGCCTGGGTTACAGATAGTTGTACACGACCTGAAGGCACCCACCACCCACAAGTGAAGAACAGCAGCACTATAGCCCTGCTCTGGGTAGTCCCTGAAGAACAGTGGTTTAGAGGAGTCCTTCCTAGAGGGAAGTCCTTTCTAGAGGGAAGAACCTCAAGAAATAACACCTGGTTGTGCACTTTCTTGAAAGGAGAAATGGTCAGATATACAGTTATATATACCAATTCATGGGCTTTCACTAGTGTTTTGGCTGGACAGTCTAGAGACTTGGAAGGAACATGACTGGAAATTGGTGACAAAAAAACTGAGGGAAGAGGTATGTGAATAGACTTCCCCAAATAGGCAAAAAATAAAAATAAACACACAAACAAAAACCCATGCAGATATTTATGCCCCCAAGGTGACCTCAGCAGAGAATATTCATCATCTGATGGATAGGATCACCCACTCTTAGATACCCGTTTCCTCCTCTAGCCACTCCTGACTGGATCATGAACACGTGGCCATGTGTCAAGTGCAGAGGTTGATTATGCATGGGCTTAGCAAAATGCACTTCCATTCATCAAGGGTGACACTGACCAGCTGTGCTAAATGCCCAGTCTGCCAGCGGCAGAGTCAAACACTGATCTCCTGATCTGTCACTATTCTCCAGAGTTCTCAGCCAGCTACCTGGACACAGGTTGAGTACATTGGAAGGGGCAGTGTTTTTCCTTACTGCAATAAACATTTACTGTGGATACATATTTACCTTCTTTGCATGTAATTTTCCTACCAAAACTACTCTCTGTGAACTTATAGAACTGTGGCCTTAAGCACTGCCATGGTATTCCACAAAGCATTGCTTCTGACCAAAGACCTCACTTAACAACCAAAGAAATTCATCAATGGGTCAGGGAATTCTCTGCACTTACCACATTTCCCATCATCCTGAAGCAGCTGGCTAGATTGAACCATGAAATGACCTTTTGAAGTCACAGTTGCAGAACCAGCTAGGTGGCAGAACCCATAGGGCTGGGGCAAGGTTCTGCATGAGACTGTCTATGCTCTGAATCAGTGTCCAATACATGGTGCTACTTCTATGAATGCCAGAATTCTGAGGTCTGGGAATCAATGGGTGGAAATGGGAATGGCATCCTTATTATACTTACTAGCAAAATTTGTGCTTCCTATTCCTGAGAATTTATGCTTTGTTGGACTAGAGATCTTAGCTCCAAAAGGAAGAATGTTTCCTTGAGGAAACACAATAATGCCTCCACTGACCAGGGAGTTATAACTGTCACCTGGGCTACTTTGTCAATAGGTCAAGAGGGTGATTGGTCTGGACTACCAAGAGGAAATTGGACTACTACCCCACATAGAGGTAAGGAAGAGTATATGTGGAATACAGAAGATTTCTTAGGTTATCTACAGGTACCATGCCCTATAATTAAGGTCAATGAACACTACAACAACCCAATCCAGGCAGCACTACTAATAGCCCGGATCCTTCAGGAATGAAGGTTTGGGTCACTCCACCAGGTAAAGAACCAAGACCACTGAGGTGCTTGCTAAAAGCAAAGAGAATACAGAATGGGTTGTAGAAAAATGTGGTTATAAATACCAGTTGTGACCATTTTAACCAGTTACTGTAATTGTCATATTTCCTCTTTATTTTGTTATGAATGTTTGTGTACATATGTGGATATATTAAGCAAATATCTTTTTTTCCCTCTCTCTTACTCCCTTATCATGTAAGATAAGATGTATTGACTTTGTATCAATATTTAAATATCATTAATTTTACATTATAGTATTTAAGTTATGAGATATTAGGAGAAGAGTGAACATCATCCAAGGATTTTGCCTCCTCTTCTAGGGAAGGGATTAGTGCATTTTCAGTTGCTGGCAGGATAGCTATATCTTGTTAGGCAGAATTATGACTTCATTATTTTCTTTATTTGGAAAGGAAGTGTAGGTTAAAGAGATGCATATGGTTGCCAAGTTGACAAGGGTGGACTTGTGATGGTTAATTTTATGTATCAACTTGACTGGGTAAGCAACGCCCATATAGCCAGTGAAACATTATTTCAGGGTGTGTCCGTGAGGATGTTTCCACAAAAGATTAGCATTTAAATTGTGGACTGAGTACAAGAATTTCCTCACCAATGTGGGCAGGCATCTTCAAATCCACTGAGGGCCCTAACAGAACAAAAACATAAAGGAGCGGGAAATTCACCCTCTACTGTTCCGGGGCAACCATCCTTACCGGGTCCCTGGTCTTGGGCCTTCAGACTCTGACTGGGACTTACACCATTGCTCTCTGGTGGCCAGGCCTTCAGGTTTAGACTAGAAATACACCCCTAGCTTTCTTAGGTCTCCAGCCTGCCGACTGCAGACTGTGGGACTCCTCATCTTTTATGACTGTGTGAGTCTTTCATAATAAATTTCTTTCTCATCTTTCTTTGCAACATCTTGGTTCTGTTTCTCTGAAGAGCCCCGATTAATGCAGACCTCAAGGAAATTTTGCTGAGTGGTAAAGTCAATTTTAAAAAGTCAAATACTGTATGATTCTATGTGTATAATAGTCTCAAAATCACAAAATTATAGAAATGGAGAACAGATTAGTGGTTGCCAAAAGTAGGGGAAGGAGGGTGGAGAACGTCAGAGTGAAGGAGCAGCTTAAGGGCTCCTGTGAGGATGGCACCTCTCTGCATCGTGATGGAGAATTGTAGTTACATGAAACTAAACGTGATGCAATCACACGCAGTTACAAACAGGCACAAACAGGGAATGCATAACCGGTGAAATCTTAACCATCCCCATAGATTACACCAATGTCACATTCTTGGCTTGATATCATTCTATGTTTATGTAAATTATTAACACTGTGGAAGGTAGAGTCAGGGGTCCATGGGGCATCATTGGAGGCCATTATCCCAAGCAAAGTAACCCAGGTAGGTACAAGAAATGAACACTTACAATGGTCCCAGCTAAGCAATGGTTATGCAAAGTCATACAGAGTGGCATAATGGACACTGGAGATTCACAAGGGAGAGGGTAGGAGGGGAATGCAGGACAAAAAATTATCCATAGGGTACCATGTACGTTATTCAAGTGACAGATACCCTAAAAGCCTAGACTTCTCCACTGTGCAATTCATCCATGCAACAAAAAACCATTTGCACCCACTAAGTTGACTAAAATAAAATTTAAAATAAATAAATTAAAATAACTTTAAAAATCACAACCCTCAGCACAGTAACCATTATCACTAATAAGCCATTATGCTATACCTTGCGACAAAGCACACACACTGCATCTTTGCACCTGAAGCGAAGCTACCCTCTCCTATCTCCTTCCCTCCAAAAAGGCTGCTCTTAACCTCACACAGTGGCTTTCATAATTACTGATGACTAATCCAATGGGCTCAGAAGAAACTAACGCAAAAATCCCCGGAACAAAAAGGCCTTTTGTCATTCCCCACAATCCCACAGTTTTAGTGAGGACCTTCCCTCATGTTAAATGAAGTGTGAGTCACCTGCCTTAAAGATGAGCTGATGAATAAGGAATGTTCACCATGACAGCAGAGTGATCGGCTCAGTGTATTAGCCAGGATAAACTAAGCACCGTAAGAAACACCCCAAATGCCAAGTAGACATAATAAAAGTTTATTTTTCACCATGCAAAACCCAAAGCATATACTCCTGATGGGGTGAGTCTCGGGGATTCAGGCTCCTTCAGTGTGATGTCTACTTCAGCTTCATCTTTGGTACAAACTTGCTCTGGCATCACCCAACTGCAAAGAGCAGGGAAGAGAACAAATATCTTGAGGGGAACAGGAAGCTTTCGGGGTCATCCCTGGATGGCCACATCATTTCCTCCAGCACCAGTCTCAGAGCTCCACCTAGAAGCAGGTGCCCAGAAAGAGGAAATGGTGAGTGTACAGCAAATCTCTGCCACATTAAGCTTTTTGAACACACTTTTTCTGAAAGTGGAAGTTATCTGTTCAATGACCAAAGAAGAGATTAAATAGGTAACATGGGATTAAAGTAACCAGAGCGTGGAACAGGGAAGATTCTGTATGGAAGCTCTATTTTCAGGACCTACAGAAAACCAGAACATGTTGACATTCGGAAAGACCCTCAAATTTCTAGAACGTTGAAAATTATTCTCACAACTGCTGTGGTGTAATCCTCTGTGTTGTTAGTTGTTTTCTTGTACTTTCTCTATTATTGTCTTGATAATTATTCACTGCATGTAACAGTTATGCACTGTAAATTATTCAAACCTCAATTCTTCCCTTCCATTTCTTAAAGGTAAAATAATTTACCAAATAGAGCCAAAAAATAAAAAAAAAGGAAAACTCTCCCAGTAAATTCCCTCTTCCTATAAGAAGCTAGTGCTAAGTTAGAGTGTAGACTGTCCATAACTTCCAGAACATACACTTTTTTAGCCACCTTCCCTATTAGCACAGGAAACTGCCAGAATTTACAAGCAAAAAATTTAGTTGAATCATGGGAAGACTAAATTCTGTAACACATCTCTTCCTTGCCCAAACCCCAAACGAAGCTAAATTTTGCCTCTCAATGGCACAGGTGGGTTATTAAAAGACTCAGGGATCATACAAATGTCCTGATTGTGAAAGAAACCTAAATATGTAAAAGTTCTTTTTCTAATCCATAGTTATTTCCACCCAACATTGCCTCCAAATTTCCCATTGAAATGACCCCATTTTCTGGAAACCCCACCAACATACCCCCAATGCTTTTCATAAATCAATATCTACTGTTCCTAGATGTCCCTGACACAGGCTTTCCAGAGTGGTCTCGTCTGTGAACCGTGTCTCCAGTAACCTAGTTGTCTAAGATAGAAGTCAGTATCATTCTTACACCCCTTTCTCTCGCACTAGTGTAATGAGAAGATCAACAAGCTACCTGGAAGCAGATGTAAACTACTTCTTTGAACAAAGCAGCCCAAACTTTTTCAGAAGTGCTTAATTGGAAGCCAAAATAACTACCATTTTCTGTATTTCTTCTTCTAGATGAAATAGAAAAATAACAAAACTTAAGCTCCTACCAGAGATTTAGTCACAAAGTCAGCTGCCAACATATATTCTCGGGTCATTGAGCCATGTCTTCACTGTCTATTCAACAGTGGAAAGTGATATTATGATGCAAGGAATATTCATGCTTGTTCTATGAGATGCAAACTCTAGACCAAAAGGTTACTTAATATACATCAGGAAGGTGTTGGCAACAGCAGATAAAACAACCAGGGTTCCAGTTAATGGAAATAATTCCCTAAGCATTACCCTTAGTGGAGTTTTTTACAATATATTGGAGAAGTTGGTCATTCTGAGGCCCAGGAACACATTGGAAGGCATTTCAGGTGCCATGAAACTTAAACATGAAAAGAAATTGGGAGCTCAATGGTATGTGCATGGTGGACACTCAAAACCAATTCTGAATGAAACTTGTGAAGTAGAAAGATTTAAACCAACATTAGCTGAGTAACTATCTCATGTTAAGCATTTAGTTTTCACATAAAGCCTACCATATAGATATTTCTATGCTTCCTTTACAGATAAGGAAATCGAGGCTTTGAAGTTACTTGACCAAAATCATACAGGCAACCATGAGTGGAGCCAAAATTAAATCCTTAAATCCCAAAGGCCTCTCCTTACTGTGCTGTAGGCACAGATGCTGTTACGGCCAATCCCACCTAACAATGAGCCATCCCACACAAATAAATATTTATCCATGCTTTTTGAAGAAAACAAACTTTCCTCTAGCAGGGACGCTCTATCCATTTCAACCTAACCTCATCCAACTTGTCTTTTGTCTCTGAGTTTGCTGTTAAACCAAACCCTCCTCCCTAGAGCCCTTCCCTTTTTAACCCCATAACTGCACGGTTACATTCATTGTGAGAGGTCACATTCATTAAAAAAAAAAACTCAAGCTTATCTGAGCATGGATTGCCTTTTGTACTCTTTTGAAACTTTCCCAACGTCTCCATCTTAATCAGAAAAACCACATTTTAGGTTAACACCATTCCTTAAAACCCAGTTTTGTGTAGATAAAATGAATTAAGATCACCCCAGCAGGCTAGAAAGAGAAAACAAAAGTTTCCAAAAAATGCTTCTAAGCACAGCATCAAAAGCAGCTTACCTAGATGTAGCGCCTAGGAAGAACAGCAGGTGGAGAGACAGAAGTTTGAAAATGGCATGGAGTGAATACACATGCATGTCTTTGTGCCAGGCTTCTCAGACAACATGACCCTCAGAAGGTAAAATTTTCAAAAGACCACCAGGCACTGCAAGCAGCAAGGACAGCTACAAACCAGAAGGACTCTGGGGGACCTGCAGTGTGGAGCAGGGCAGGGTCACACAATCACCTTGTTGGCCGTTTACCTATGCAGAACAACCACAATGCAAACATGCATCTGGGCAGGGGTAGGGAGGTGGGGGAAGTGCATGAGTCAGTGGGCAGAGTGGCCATTTGAGAACCAAACTGGAATAGAAAATGAGTTTAGCAAGGAACAGTAATAGAAAGAAGATGAATAAGGTAATGCTGACAGCAAGAAAACAAGTTACTATCCTTCAGAAACTGGGATACAGTTTTAAATATGTGGCCCAGGGTATAGGCCAGACAGGTAAGGGCAATTATTTTCACCTATAGGTAGTCAATATTCTATGCCTATAGCATAGTCTCCAGAAATTTGGGAAATGAATATCCTTTCAAATTCTCCAACATCTTCCTACAAAGAAGAAAAGTCAGTGCTTGTGAGTGAGGAACAAGGGTCTCAGAAACAATAAATTCCCAGGAATTTCTCTTATACTTTAATCTACATGTCTCGTAGTCCTTCTTGCTCACTGGATCTTTACTCGTGGGTAAGAATACTCTCAACGGAAAGGGGAAATCTTGTGCACTGTTGATGGGAATGTAAATTTGTGCAACCACTGTCAAAAAACTAGACATAGAACTACCATATGACCCAGCAATCCAACCACTGGGTACACCTCCAATGGAGAAGAGTTCAGTAGATGGAAGACATAGCTGCACTTCTGTGTTTATTGCAGCACTTTTCACAACCGCTGAGATTTGGAATCAATCTAAGTGTTCATTAACAGATGAATGGATCAAGAAATATGTGGTACATATACACAATGGAGCATTACATAGCCACAAACAGGATGAAATCCTGTCATTTGCAACAACATGGATGGAACTGGGGAACACTACATTAAGTGAAATAAAACATGTACAGAAAGACATGATAGCACATGTTCTCACTCTTATGTGGGAGCTTGTGGAGAGAGAGAATAGAATGACAGTTACCAAAAGATGGGAAGGGTAGTGGGGGTGGGAGATAAAGTGGTGTTGGTTAATGGGTGCAAAAATAAAGTTAGACAAAATGAACAATATTTGATAGCACAACAAAGTGACTGTAATCAACAATAAGTTAGGGTATACTTGAAAATAACTAAAAGAGTAGAATTGAAACATCCCTAACCACCCCAAAATGATAAATTCCTGAGGTGATATATACTCAATTACCCTGATTTGATTAATTCACATTGTATGCCTGCATCAAAACTTCACATGTACCCTGTAAAGATATACAACTATTATGTACTCATAATAATTTTTTTAAAAAATGAATGGTATCAATAGAAGCGAGATGGGGAAATTTGTGAAAAATTGTATGATGGATGTGCTACGTCTGCACACACTTAAAGAGATCAGTTATATTCATGCATTACTCCAAAAATGAAAGGAAGGGATAGAGTTTTTAATAATTTAGCAGAAGCAAATGGAGATTGATACTGCCGTTGAAGTTGTTTTAAAAAACAATGATAGTTGATAGCTTAAGAAAGCTATGAAAAATTGGATGATCAAGTCTGTCATCGTAAGTCAACAGGAGACTTTTTTTGTCTTCCATTGGTACTTTGATGACATTCACCCAACTGACTTTCTCAGTTCTAACATCTTATTGTGAGAGGTTGTCAGTCATTGTTAGCTTTCTGTACAGCCCAAAGAACAAATTAGAGACTTTGGGCTTGGAAAATGATGCAGAAGTCTGTGAAAAAGATAGCCCCAGTTATTTGCAAAGATCAAAGCTAGGGAGTGTCCTAAGTGGAAACATAAATAGATACTACTCTTCAGATTTCTCAGCTTGATTCTCCATATTTGTAAAAATGCTTGCTTTTTGGTTTTATTTTGGTGTTGTTTGTGCGTGTGTGTATTCTT
Organism: Galagoides demidoff; assembly: GCA_963574575.1. Lineage (NCBI taxonomy): Eukaryota > Metazoa > Chordata > Mammalia > Primates > Galagidae > Galagoides > Galagoides demidoff. The sequence continues at coordinate 23,075 of CAUYQV010113525.1, forward strand.
GGTACACTGACCTCACCAATGCACTGTATATCAAAATATAAAAAATCATCAACATTATTTTGTAAGATCCCTAGTAAATATTAATTTGAATGGGTTTTACAAATATATATGATGGGTTATAAATTGGGGTAGGCAAACTTTCTTTATAAAGGGCCAAACAGTAAACATTTGGAACTTTGCAGGTCAATGGTTTCTGTAACACCATTCAACCCTACCATCACAGTGTGAAAGCAGCCACAGACAATAAATCAGTGAACATGGCTGTGTTCCAAGAAAACTTTATTTGCAAGTGGCAGGCAGGATTTGGCCCACAGACACTAGTTTGCTGACCGCTTTTGTAGATTAATCTCCTATAAAAATGTTAACAGCCCTCTTCAGCTATTCAGGTTTCCCTTAAATAAAAATGTTTTTTCATTATCGAGAAGCGAATGTTAATGACAATTACACTGTGACAATTTCCTTATGTAAGATACACAAAAAATCTAACCCCCTAGTGACCTCTAGAACTGTCGCATTTCATGCACTACCAGGAGGGCGGATATTGTGGGTGCCTCACTCAACCTTTCCAATATGCTTCAGCATGCCTTCCTGTACTGCACCAGCTTCATCACCAAAACTCTTCCTACATTCAGCAATTCCTTACATGTCAGGAAAATTATTCTAGTAAATGTTAAAATGTTTACATTTTAATTTCCTAGTTTGTGAAATACTAAAAATTATAAGAGTACATGTGTAAGTCCAAGTGGACATGAGAAACAATAAGATGGGGATCCTTTCTGAACCCAAGATATTTATCATATTATAACCAACTATTATCGAGCACTCACAAGGAGCCATTTGTTGTCTCATTTAATCCTGGCACTAACTTAAGTTATGGATATTATCATCATCATCATTTACAAATGGACAAATTGATGCTCAAAGATATTCAGTAACTTTGTAGAGCACACAACTGCGAAGTGGCAGAGACAGGACTCAACCCAGGTCTGTCTGATACCAGTCACAGCTCTCAATTGCCATGTCAGGGGTGCCTAAATACCAGTCCCCAGGTGGGGACTAGTGGTGACAATATTTTTTTGGCAGTCAACAGTGCTAGTAAAAAAATGTAATGAACTTTTTGAAATTGCGAGGTTATGTGTTTTCTACTTCTTTTGGTTTTAAAAAACCCTTCCTTTTATGGAACGGTGGGATATTACACAATTACTATTAGTTTTGTTCTCTCCCACATTACAATCCATTACAATAAAGGCAATCCTCCCAGGCAGACCTTCTCCAAGCTGTGATTCAGAAATCCAGGTAACATCTATTGTGTGGATTCATTCATCTTGGAGTTTGTCACTTCAATCGTGGGCATGAGAAAGAGTGGAGAAGGCACTTTGGCTCTTAATCATCTTAGACTGAACCAAGGCGGATCCCATATCTGCTTACATTCCATTGACCAGAACTCAACAGATAGCTCTACTCAACTATAGAGCAGACTGGGAAACACAGTCCTCCTGTGTGCCCCAAAAGGAGAAGCAAACCAAAGACCGCAAGACATGGCAATAGTAGATACAACATGTTCTGTATCAAAGTCCTTGCTTAGCAAAATCAACTGTTGGCAAATTTAGGTTGAAATCCTAAAATATTGTTTTTTTTTATTTTACCAGCACATAAACCCCAAACTCTCTATTGTATCCTAATCAATATGGATTAAATGAAAGGTTCGCATCAAAAAGAAAAAAATGTTCACATTAATCAGTGTTAAAACAATTGGACTGTGATAAACTAGGGAGCAAATAATTTTGCTGAAACAAAGCAAGACACAGTGCTTATTTTTTCTACCCAGAGACGAATTTTATAGCAATGTTGTTAAAAGGAGAGATTGTTATTAATTACCACTAATACTTTTTTCACCTCATGCTTTCTGTACAATTTATTTCCGATGGCATCTCAGATCTTATGTAAGGAATAGCCTACAATATTAAAAAGAGTGGTTTGATTATTAATAATCACCATTAATAAGTATATAAATAAGGTGGCGCTTGTGGCTCAGTGAGTAGGGTGCCGGCCCCATATACCAGAGGTGGCGGGTTCAAACCCAGCCCTGGCCAAAAACTGCCCCCAAAAAATAAACAAGTAAATATACAAATGTATTATGTTTATAATAAAATACATCCAGTAGACCCTTCAATCCAAAGCCCAAAAACGTATTTTGGAACCTAGATATTCAATGTCCATAATCAAAAGAATTGGTGCAAATATCTTTATTGTAGCATGATTTTTGGTCTTCTGGATATATACCTAGCAGTCCAATTCATAATTGCTAGGTCATGGAAGAAGCCCAAGTGCCCATCAACCCATGAATGGATCAATAAATTGTGGTATATGTACACCATGGACTACTATGCAGCCATTAAGAAAGATGGAGACTTTACCTCCTTCATGTTTACATAGATGGAGCTGGAAAATATTCTTCTTAGCAAAATATCTCAAGAATGTAAGAAAAAGCATCCAATGTACTCAACCCTATTATGAAACTAATTTATAGCTATCATAGGAAAACTATAACCCAATTTTAGCCCAAGAATATGGGGAGGGGGGAAGTGGAGGGGATGGAAGAGGGGTGGATGAGTGGAAGGAGGGTGATTGGAGGGATCACCTCTGTGGTTTATCTTACAAGGGTCCAAGTGAATCTTTCTGAAAGTAGAATATAAACGTCTTATCACAATAACTGGGAAAATGACATGAAGGCTATGTTAACCAGTTTGATGAAAATATTTCAAATTGTATATGAAAACACCACACTGTACCCCATGATTGCATTAATGTACACAGCTATCATTTAATGAAAAAAAAAAGAGAGATACTAATGCCACTGCTGATGTGATAGGGACAGAGGTCAGGCAGTGATGTGAGCAACAGGGAGCAGCTGTAAATATAGATGAAGCTTCACTCAACTCACCCACCATTCACCTCCTGCTGTGCAGCCAGTTCCTAACAGGCCAGGGACCAGTACCAGTCCAGAGCATAGGGGCTAGAGACTGCAGGACTAGATGACCTAGAAAATGTAACACTGTTGATTATTTTTAGATTTTTCAGCTCCTTAGTTACCAGAACCATGTCTTTCAGTTCTACTGGAGGTTCCTATAGGGCTGAGTACAGTGCCTCACCCTCAGTGGTTGGTTACATGTGTTAAATAAAGAAGGTGGTGATGTCAGTGACTGTTTCACATTTGATCTCTGTTCTTCACTCCACTGACTTTGTGTTCCTTCTTTGTTATTCAGAGTATCTGTGTTTCCTTGATCTAGCTTGGTCTCACCTTTTGTATACAGCTTTTCATATATATATGTATATACGGGACCACAGCTGCTGTACTCCAGCTGGAGCAACACAGTGAGACTTTGTCTCTAAAAAAAAAAAAAGTAACACAGTCAGAGACTGTGAAGATTCATTGTATGTTTGCAAATGTACTGCTTGAAGTTTCTTAGAAAAAGGGAGCATTTATAAAATACTTGAGGCTAGGGCAGTGCCTGTGGCTCAAAGGAGTAGGGTGCTGACCCCATATGCCAGAGGTGGTGGGTTCATACCCAGCCCTGGTTAAAAACTGCAAAAAAAAAAAGCAAGAAAAGAAAAAAAAAATACTTGAGGCTAAGTATAGTGGCTCATGCCTATAATCCTAGCACTCTAAGAGTCAGAGGTGTGTAGATTACCTGAGCTCAGGAGTTTGAGACCAGCCTGAACAAGAGCAAGACCTCATATCTACTAAAAATAAAAAATAAGCCAGGCTGGGTGGCTTCTGTGGCTCAAAAGGGTAGGGCTCTAGCCCCATATGTCAGAGGTGGTGGGTTTAAACCCAGCCCCAGCCAAAAACTGTAAAAAAAAAAAAAATTAGCCAGGCTTTGTGGCAGGTGCCTATAGTCTCAGCTACTCAGGAGACTGAGGCAAGATGAGGTTGCTGTGAGCTATGACACTACGGCACTCTACCCATGCCAACAGAGTGAGACTCTGACTCATTAAAAAAAATATATATATATATATGTGTGTGTGTGTGTGTGTGTGTATAAAATACTTGAACCTCTGAGCTTAAACTTCAGAAGATTCTAAGTGATTATTTTTAATAATAGTAAAGAGTATTTTGAAATCAAATTTTCATGTAAACTATAAAGAATAGTACATACATATTTAATTCATATCTAAACCTAATTCATAATTTAGGTTTTTGAGGGGAATTGTGAACAGAAACCTAAAATGAGCCACACTCAACTAGAATCAAACATGAGTTAAACCAAAGCTGTTTTAAGGGCACTTCTAGTTTAAAATGAAGCTTGAATTATTGAAGTTGAATACAACTTGGACATAACTGTATTCCCTGAATGGGGAAAAATAATTTTTCAAAGTGAACCCAGCATTCAATTTAATTTGGACCCGGCTCGGCGCCTGTGGCTCAAGTGGCTAAGGCACCAGCCACGTACACCTAAGGTGGTGGGTTCGAATCCAGCCCGGGCCCGCTGAACAACAATGATGGCTGCACCGAAAAAATAGCTGGGTGTTGTGGCGGGCACCTGTGGTCCCAGCTACTTGGGAGGCTGAGGCAAGAGACTCACTTGAGCCCAGGAGTTGGAGGTTGCTGTGAGCTGTGATGCCATGGCACTCTACCCAGGGGGACAGCTTGAGGCTCCTGTCTCGGAAAAAAAAAAAATTTAATTTGGACCCATAGACAATTCACTTGGCTGTTTGCTAATTATTAGGTTATAGTAAACATGCTTCACACTATGCCAGATTGTAAGATAATGTTCAGTAATTGACCGTTTCACTTGTCAGCAACTTTAAGTGTTGCTAGTATATAAAAATCTGAGGATGGTGGATGATCTGTGGCACGTGTGGTCATGTGTTAAAATTTCTCAAACACTTGACCTTGTTCTTTGCCCAGGTGGTTATTAGTATTAAACCCAAGTAGAAGGAAGATTGCTTCTGCCCATAGTTTTCCCGCCATTCCTTTGAACTTTGTTCATACTGCTTGAGGATAAGCTGTGTTTGTGACTCATACTTCCTTATTTTGCTTTCATGTTTTATAACACCTTTGTTATACCAGGCCTGTTTTACCACCCTGTGTCTAGAAATGATTAGAAGCTTTTTTCCCTCCCCTTTAACCATGGTAGCTTTGGGACAAGTTAAACGGCCTGCAGCCATGACTCTGGGTTGTACAACTTGAGTAAGACTCTCACTCTTTAGCTTAAGGGCTACGTGAGTCACCTCATCCAGGGTGTCATTTCAGGTGAACCACTGTCTACCAGAGAAGATTGTGGTATACCGTGATGGAGTGTCTGACGGCCAGCTAAAGACAGTTGCCAACTATGAGATTCCTCAACTACAGAAGTGTTTTGAAGCTTTTGAGAATTATCAGCCCAAGATGGTGGTGTTTGTAGTTCAGAAGAAAATCAGCACCAATCTGTACCTGGCTACATCTGAGCATTTTGTGACTCCGTCCCCGGGGACTGTGGTAGATCACACAATAACAAGTTGTGAATGGTAAGTGGGCAGAAACAGCATTTGAGGAAGAATAAATAGGTTGGAGAAATTATTTCCTGGGTATTAGAATAGGGAGGTTGCCTAGAGAGGTATGGACTAGAATCCTGAGATGCTGCAGTTGAAAGAATGAAGCTTTTAGAAAACAATTTAAGGCTCGGTGCCTGTGGCTCAATCGGCTAAGGCGCCAGCCACGTACACCTAAGGTGGAGGGTTCGAATCCCCAGCCCGGCCCACCAAACAGCAATGATGGCTGCAACCAAAAAATGGCTGGGCGTTGTGGCGGGTGCCTGTGGTCCCAGCTACTTGGGAGGCGGAGGCAGGAGACTCGCTTGAGCCCAGGAGTTGGAGGTTGCTGTGAGCTGTGATGCCATGGCACTCTACCTAGGGGGATAGCTCGAGACTCCGTCTCAAAAAAAAAAAAAAGAAAAAAGTTAAAATTTTAAGTTTTATATTGAAAAAACCACCCCCCCAAAAAATATATTTGCTTGCATATACATTCTAAAAATCTGGAAAGGTACACAGCAAATGAACAATAGTTAAATATTTGGGGCCAGATAGATGAAGGAGATAGGGGAGAATAATCTTCATTCTATACCTTTTTTATTTTTGAACTATACAAATGTTTATTTATATTTTTAGTTAAATAAATTTTAAATTCCCTCAGAATTCTGATTAATAACAAAGAGAAATAAATGAGAAAATAGTTTTGTAGTAAACCCCAAAGCCAGCATATGTTAAACAATAGGATTGGAACAAATGTTATTTGTCATACTTTCCATATGAACATCAATTCATACGTTATTGCTTACAAGGTACTTTCACACACATCATTCATGTGCCTGTTAGGTAGAAAACATTTTATCCACATTTACAGTGGAGGAAGAAGACTCTCAGAGGTTAAGTGACCAGAGGTTGTGACCAAGGCTACATAGCTAAGAAAAGCATGATGGACATTGAGGATATCTGACTCCAAGTTTAGACAGTGCCCCACTGGGGTGTAGTGTGGATGGGGAGAAAAAAAAGAGGAAAAGAGAAACCCAGAACAAAGATTACAAGTGCCAATGCTTACAGGGGTTGGTGGATAGCATAAATGAGTAGAACAAGCAAGCCTAATAGCAGTAAACTCGAGCTCACGCGAAAGGGTCAGCCACTATGCATTCCAGGAGATTCTTGCCGTGAGGGATTGCCAGTCCAGGCTTACCGGATTTTCAAATTGTTGACTCCAGAATTGGACTTTACCTGAAATGTCCATATTTCTTTAAAATTTTTAATTACAGTAAAACAACACATGTATCATCTTAAAAAAATTTTTTTTGAGAGTCTCACTCAGTTGCCTTGGGGTTGAGTGCCTTAGTATCCTAGCTCACAGCAACCTCAAACTCTTGGGTTCAAGTGATCTTCTTGCTTCAGTCTTCCAAGTAGCTGGGACTACAGGTGCCCACCACAACACCAGGCTTGTTTTTTCTATTTGTACAGAGGGTGTCTCACTGTTGGAACTCCTGAGCTCAGGCAATCCACCCTCCCCTGTCTTGAAGCGCTAAGATTACAGGCGCCCAGCCATCTTTTTTTTTTTTTTTTTACAGTCTCATTATGTCACCTTTGGTAGAGTGCTATGACATCATAGCTCACAGCAACCTCAAACTCCTGGGCTTAAGCAATTCTCTTAATCTCCTCAGCCTTCCAAGTAGCTGAGATGACAAGCGCCTGCCACATCGCCTGGCTATTTTTTTAGGGGGGGGGTTATAGTTTTCATGGTTGTTTGGCAGGCCCAAGCTGGGTTTGAACCTGCTAGCTTTGGTGTATGTGGCTGGTGCCCCAGCCGCTGAGCTACAGGTGCTGAGCCACATGCCCTGCTATTTTAACTTTTTTTTTTTTTTTTGAGACAGAGTCTCACTTTGTCAACCTTGGTAAAATGCTATGGCATCATAGCTCATAGCAACCTCAAACTCTTGGGCTCAAGTCATTCTCTTGTCTCAGCCTCCCCAGTAGCTGGGATTTCAGATACCCGCAACAGCACCTGGCTATTTTTAGACACGAGGTCTCACTCTGGCTCAGGCTGGTCTAGAACCTGAGCTCAGGCAATCCACCCACCTCAGCCGCCCAGAGTGCTAGGATTATAGGTGTGAATCACTACACCCAGCCTTGTAGATTTTTTATTACAAAGGCAATAACATGTTTCTCATAAAAAAAGTTTTTTGACAACACAAACAAAAAAGAAATAAAATCAAAAGCCAATACATTCCCTTTGCCAAAACTAGATGACCATTGATAATTTTCAGTTGCTTTTTATGTCTCTCATATTTAATCTCTTCCCTTTTTCCCACTTCATATAGCATAAATATATAACCATGATGATAGAGATTTATAGCCATTATTTTTGATAGCTTCGTATATTTCACCATGTGGCTAAACCATATATTTTTCAACCAGTCACTTTTTATAGGACCTTTAGGTTGTTTACAGTTACTCACTATTATAAGCAACATTATAGTAAATGTCCTTGTACACATACTTTTGCAAACATCTTAAATATTTTCCTTATGATAAATTCCTAGAAGTAGAATTCTGAATCAAAAGTTACAGATTTGGGGCTTGGTGCCTATACTTCAGTGGTTAGGGCGCTGGCCACATACACCAAGGCAGGCAAGTTTGAACCCTGCTGGGGCCTGCTAAACAGCAATGACAACTGCAATAACAATTAAAAAATAGCCAGGCATTATGGCAGGTACCTGTAGTCCCAGCTACTTGGGAGGCTGAGGCAAGAGCATCACTTAAGCCCAAGAGTCAAAGGTTGTTGTGAGCTGTGATGCCACAGCACTCTGCTGAGGGCAACATAGTGAGACTCTGTCTCACAAAAAAAAAAAAAAAAAAAAAGTTGGGTGGCACCTGTAGCTCAGGCGGCTAAGGCGCCATCCACATACACCAGACCTGGAGGGTTCGTATCCAGCCCAGGCCTGGCAAACAACAATGACAACTACAATCAAAAAATAGCTGGACATTGTGGTGGGCGCCTGTAGTCCCAGATACTTGGGAGGCTAAGGCAAGAGAATTGCTTAAGCCCAGGAGTTGGAGGTTGCAGTGAGCTGTGATGCCACAGCATTCTACCTAGGGCAATAGCTTGAGGCTTTGTCTCCAAAAAAAAAAAAAAAGTTATAGAATTTGATAGCTGCTGCCAGATTGTCTTCCAAAAAAGATATTACTTTACACTTTCACCAGAAGTGTCTGATTGCCTTCTCTAGAGTTCCACTGCTGAGTATTACATTTTTTTTGGTATAATTAAAATACAACTTACAGAAAAGTGCACAAGTCACAAGTATGTAGCTCAATGGATTTTTTTCCTGTATTTTATTTTACTTATTTATTTATTTATTTTTAATTGAGACGGAGCCTCAAGCTGTCCCCCTGGGTAGAGTGCCATGGCATCACAGCTCATAGCAACCTCCAACTCCTGGGCTCAAGCGAGTCTCCTGCCTCCGCCTCTCAAGTAGCTGGGACCACAGGCGCCCGCCACAACGCCTGGC
>CAUYQV010113530.1:0-17955 GCA_963574575.1 Galagoides demidoff
AGTTTGGTGTCACCCCATAGTGAAATATATAATTGCAAATCTAAGTGTAGAATTAGGTAAATACAAAATCATTCTTATAAAAACAAATAAAAATTAAAGTGATTATTTGATCTATTTATTTGGTTTTGGAACTGAACAACAGAACGTACTCTTAAGATAAATTTAATTTTTAAAACACCAATACTCAGGTCTGTACCATAAAACTTTTGATACTGTTAATGCTTATGATAATCTTGAATTCTTTGTGATATTGATTTTTTTTCTAGCATTCAGTGAAAAATAAAACATAGTTGCTTACTATCTTATCTTCTTCCTAGTATTCATTTATTTCTGTATTGACTTTATTCATTTATTTCATGAACACCTGTCTTGAGAATGTTTCTCCCCTACAGACTGGAGATAGAAGAATACTTCTCTGGTTAACTAATTTACAGGACACACGTTAGGCTATGTTCTTGAAAGTCTTTCAATATTTCCATCAGATAGTTGGAACTGACAATAAATAAAACATAAATGTTAGTGTAAACAATGATTTTTCTCAGTTAATCTCTCTGAGACTGTCTTAGTACACAAAGAATTACTTGATTGTTACTCATTTTCTATATCATAAAGCTTGGCCAAGCAAAGAGTGACAGTATCAGAGCAACATAAAATTTTTAAAAAAAGAAAAAAATGAACTATTGGAACGTCTGATTTTAACTGAAGTAAATTGTCAATGAATGTTACAAAGTAACTTTGATGCAAATTATACACACAGTCACTTATCTAAAAAATCTCTTCTACATAGTTAATAACTACAATCCGATAAAATTTTAAAGGTCATTTGAAAAAACAATAAATTTTAAATCAGAGTTGTCAATATTGTAAAATTCTTTCCAATTGTAGCTATTTATTTATCTTTTTGAAACAGAGTCTCTAGCTATTGCCCTGGGTAGAGTGCTGTGGAGTCATAGTTCACAAAACCTCCAACTCTTGGGCTTAAGTGATTGTCTTGCTCAGTTTTTCTAGTTTTAGTAGAGACAGAGTCTTGCTTTTGCTCAGGCTAGTCTCTAACTCATGAGCTCAAGCAACCCACCTGCCTCGGCTTCGAAGAGTACTAAGCTTACAGGCTTGAGCCACCACACCTGACCCTAACACTAGTTTAATAAATTGCACTAATTTCTGATTAAAACATTCTGGGGCACTGAAAAATAAGACAAACTTTATTAATCTCTTTATATAACCATAGAAAGGATTGTGTACACTCTTGGCCAAGTAAAATTTAAATGGTGAGGGTACCACGTTAAATAATATATGATAAATACATAAGATTTATGGACGTATAGTAATACCCAAGATAAATACAAAGTCAGGCTGTTATATGAGCAGAACGGATCGACATTTAATACACCGGGATGTTGGTATACGTGATTCAGTGTTTACCCCTTGAAAATATTTGATTTCAGATTTTTTAATAAGAGTACTGATGAAGCAATTAGACAAAAGTCGGTATGGGTGAAAAGTTGTTTTTTTTTTTTTTAAAGAGGAAGCTTCAAAAATCATAGAGATCTGAAAGTACAGATAACTTAAAATGAAATAATAAGCCTGAAACACAGAAATAGAATGGAAATGATAAGAATGAGAATTGAGAAAGGAAGCAGGAAGATCTGAAGGGTTTTATATAGTACATTAAACATTTAAATTTCATCTAGACAGTAATGCACTTTCTTTCTTCTTTGGGCTCTGTCTATTTACCAACCATCTGCCTAATTTCCAACGATCTATTTGTTCACTTTGCATGCGAAAGTTTGCATCATTTTTATGGGTCATAAAATTAGTTCCACAAGAATCTTTATAAAACATATTTATATTTCCTGAGGTTCCTTCGTACACACTGTCATGCATCTGTCTGGGTTAATGATTAACTGGTTAATTGACTAGTTTTTGCCTAATAATTCATTGAGGTTGCATATATACTACTTAGGTCACTAACTGCAAACGAAACCCTTGTTCTACCTAAGACTTCCCATGAAACATTGACGAGAAAGCAACATATGCAAATTACCTAACATGTGGGAATGTCGTGGCTTTGCACTTCAGACACACATCTTTCAAGTTCTGAACCCCAATTTGAAGAGTCTGATTATTGGTGCAGTAGAAAGGCGTTTGCATCAAAACATAGACAAAGGGCCTCTTCCTTACTGTTATATAACCCCTGACATTTTCCCAGTGGAAAAACTGAAAAAAAAAATGAGAAAAAGTCAATACCAGGCATAAATAATCCTATTACAAACCATTGAAGAAGATATAGAGATGAATAAGGAAATTATGAATAAGATAATAAATTTCAAAATCTAGGAACCAGGAACTAAGGAATACCAAGTAGGAATATTGTAGACTCAAAGCCTAAATTCAATGAAGACATTTTCACATAAAGGTATGTTGGGAGATGCAATGCCTTTTTTCTTGTTGCAATTTAATACAATTATTCAGCTCCCAAATTTACTTCATGGAATAATACAACTAATATGTGGTATGATTTGCATGCATTTTTTTTCAGAAAGCTATCTGCCACAAAAAAATCTCCAACCAAGTGATATTATAATGTGAACTTTTCAACAAGTACATATGCAAGTGTGTGTGTGTGTGTGTGAGTATTTACATACATAATCATATATACATAATCAATGAATTATATTTTTGATGACTACCAAATAAAAGTGGTCATTATTTTGATTTGTTAAGTCTGTTTGTGAAAATATTAATCATAAAAATTGATCATTTGGAAAAAGCGTTCCCTTATTTTTATCAGAACTCTCATAGAAAATCTGATTTGGTTGCATAATACTGTAAATTTGCAGGATATATAAAATATGCAAAGTATATTCGATAAAGCTTTAGAAATTCTGGAAAAAGCAAATGACATATGTTCTTTCCTCTTCATCATTTAGAAGAGCTGTTGATTGCAAATACACCATCTATAACTTCTCCTCTGTAGTTAAGTTTCTAAAATCTATTCTGGAGCCTGGAATTCAGCTAAATGTATACAGATACTTATCAAGTTAGGTAACATTTAATTGCAGGAATTATTTTTGTTGTTCCTGCAATCAGTGTGCATTTGAAATTAGTTAGGGGAGCTAAATATATCTTGACTGTCCCCAGTCTTTTAAATTGCTAATTTTGGGCTTTCTTAGGTCTAGCATAGTACTGGAAAAATAACATCTTTTCTGACATGACATATTTACACAAATCTAATTTTTAAATGTTTTTATTTCAATCATTGATTTTCTTTAGCATTTTGAAACACAAACCCATCATTTCATTTCTTGGGCTCTGCTTGCGATAATTACTTAGGCAAAGATATGCGAGGAGTTATTTTATGCTCATGATATAGACAAGAGCAAGTACTCGAATCAGAAGCAAAATAATACCTCTCATTTCGGGGCTTACAACAAAGAGGCTTGAATTCATTGTCTCCTTGGTATAAGAGCCATAAATGCTACTGCGATTATTCTAACTCTGTGGAGGGCCAGTGAAATGAGAAATGCTAATCATACATGCCTGAGGTCACAGAAATGGAGTGAGAAAATGTTGGAATATCAGGTGTATTTGGTTCTGAGGCTGTAGTTTAACTTTTTATTTTTGTATTTTCTGATTTTAATTTTTATTTCAATATTATGAACGAAAATTGTTTTGGTTACGTAGATTGCTCTCGTACATTTTGAGTCAGAGTTGTAAGTGTTCATTGCACCCATCAGGTGTGAGATTCCCATCCCCAACGCCCCTCCCACCTGCTGGCTTTACCTTGACTTTCATTACCATTTGTGCACATGGGTGTTGATCAATTACGTCCATGATCAGGTGGGCTTTATCCCAGGGATGCATGGTTGGTTTAACATATGCAAATCCATAAATGTAATTCACCACATGAACACAAGCAAAACCAAAAACCATATGATTACTTCCATAGATGCAGAAAAAGCATTCTACAAAATCAGTATCCTTTTCTAATAAGAACACTTAAGGAAATAGGCATAGATGGAAAATTTCATAAATGGATAGAAGCCATTTATGACAAACCCACAACAGATGGAGTGGCTTCCACAGGTGGACCACGGGTTTGTATTTTAGTAATGACCCATTGCAGGACCTTGGTTTGGAAGTGCATTTTAAATGTTTTGATGATGACTGGGTCAAAAGATTGGATTTTTTTAGGTCACATTTGAAGGGAGTAATTCCAGCCTCATGTTTGTGAGATGATAGGAGAGTTGTCTGGGTCAGTGGAATAGACCATTCCTCCAGCATTTCTCAGTTGACACCCCGTACCCCCTCAGATAAAGTCCCAGGCATCAAGGCACGTCCGTTTGGTCTCCTAGTGACAGGGAGTTTGGGGGGTTTCAGATTCTTGAATGTGTGTGGCTTTGCTGATTTACCAGTCACCAAGGGCTTTAATTTTTCTCTGGTTGAACTAGTGCAAAACTGACCTGTGAAATATTCTTTGGAAATTTTTCCACTCTTACATTTGTCACCCTTTGTGAACAGGCTTCTGTCAAAGGTCACCCGGAAAAGAGTTCACATTCGTTAGTACTGAAGATGTCACAATCTTTGAAGCCTCCAGGGAAGGCAGGGAAATAACTGATGGACACCCTCACAACTTCTACTGGAACGTCACTGGATTCACTGCACCGGACCATCTGTGAGATCCGTGTTGCAGTTTAAATTTCTCGAGCCAACCACTCGATGCTTGCAAATCTGCCACCCCAAATTCCTGTGAAAAATTTTTAATAACTTCTTGGTTCTCTTGCCTAGAAAGTCAAGCATTAATTGTTCTCACTTCTTTGAACCAGCTCATTGTAACCTCATTAGCTGAATCAGGGGACCTATTTGTCCTTTTCTGCTATAGTCTCCGCTTTCCAAACATCTCTCTAAATACTGACGTTTACATCTTGGATGTTGCTAACGATGTTCTTGCTGACACGACAGTGTTCTGCCATCTTTCTTTGGCTGTTGCTTTTCATAAAACATAGAAGATCAACCTTTCGTTCTATGTCAGCTCTTCGAATTTTTTCCTTTGGGTCATCATGTCTTAATGAAGTAAAGCTTCTCCAATTGTAGGGTGTACCTACAATTCAGATGAGTCCTTCATGGTTGAAAAACTCTTCTTCAAAACATGATGAACATCAGAACATCAGGCCTAATCCAGCATGTGATAATAACAAAAGTAAAAAGAAGGAACCTATACTAAAGAAAAAATAATCCAACTAAGGGGCAAAGCCCACACCTACTACCCACTGGTGTAGAGTGTATCACACTAGTTCAGTTACAGAGGATGAACTGATACGGTGTGTCACGGTCCAAGTGGTAAAGATACAACTACAGAGGCTGTGTCTGGAGGCCAGTTTTCCATTGAGTACATACGGTGAATGTTCAGTTCATGCAAATTAGGTCAATTTAAGGAGGTGCTCAATGTAAGGGGAGTTATCAACCATGGAGATTCTACTGCTTTAGAAAAACTACACTCGTGGCTGTTTTGCCTTTTAATTTTTTTAATTTTTAGCTTTTGATGTGTCATACACTTTAAGTCACGGATGATGCAACATGTAGCGAACTTAGAGTTTTACCAATATCAAGTTATTCAATTTTCATAAGCTCTCTATAAAGCAGATGCTATTGTTACAGTGATGCATGAAGAAATTGAGACATAGAAAGTTCTCCTAACATGTCCAGTGTTACTCTGTCGTTAAGTAGCTAAGTCATAAATGCAGAAATTATAATTCCAGGATTTGTCCTCAAGCAAAACGAGTTCACAGTTGTATTTGTTCCAACTCCCAAATTCTCACAAAAGTAACCCAAAATTAAATAATAACTATAACTTAAATAAAACTTTAATATGTTTATAAGAGATAGAAACACAGGCTCAGTGCCTATAACTTAGGCAGCTAGAAAGCCAGCCACATATGCTAGAGCTGGCAGTTTTGTATCCAGCCTGGTCAAAATAATAATGATAATAATAATAATAATCTGGGCATTGTGTTGGGCACCTGTAGTCCAAGCTACTTGGGAGGCCAAGGCAAGAGAACCACTTGGGGCCCAGAATTTGAGGTTGCTGTGAGCTGTGACACACGGAACTTTACTCAGCATGATAGCTTGAGACTTTGTCTCAAAAAAAAAAAAAATCGAAAAACAGAAACTCAAAGTGTTTATAAAAGAAAGAAGATATATGTGATTGGGAGAGAAAGTACAAAGAATAGATAAAATATAAGAAATTTATTTATTTCCTTTTTTGAAAAATCAGAAGAAACCCTATATTCTTATGAAATAAATGTTAATATCAGGTGTGAGCTCCAAAATGATAAATACAGAAATAAATTCAATATAAAAAGTAGTAATTTGTAGGTTACTGAATTGAACAGTAGTTCATTTCTAGCCTGCTAATCTCATCCTCACTGAGCCTCTGTGTAGAAAATGGTCCCCAAATATCCCAGTACTTTCCACAGGACCTTTGGAATATATTTATATTCCAGAAATCTTTCCATGCAACCTTCATCGACTGTTTTTTGGCTGATATTATAACACTTTTTTTTTCTGTATGTTGGACTTAGTCATGTCAGGGGCAAATGTCTTTAATCAGAGCATTTTCATTTCTATTTTTGTTGTTGTTGTACAGACCTTAACATTTCAAGAACAAAGGGTATTACCTATAGTGTTCTTATCAAATATTCATAATATTCACATAATAGAATAGTACAAATTATTCTGAGAAGGAAAACATTACATATAAAGACGAGGCTTTAGTCATTTAAATACCCCTTCCATGCTTTAAATTACTGTCAGGGTCTATCAGAAAAATAAATTATATTCACCTTAGGATTCTAGACCCAGTCAAATTTCAAGAAAGTGAGCATGAAGACAGCATCTCATGAAGTTTACCTGTATATGTATTATCCCTGAGGAATGGGTGGGAGAATTAATCTAAGACAGAATACGGCATCAGAATGGAGAAACCGGAACCCGTGGACTACAATTAACATAAGGAAGCAAAAAGTAACAGAAAGGGAGTTTATCAGAGTAAATACTTGGAAGAGTCTCCATTTAACAGCAATCCTGAGTTGTCTTGGAAGTGAATTTTTAAAATGTGACTCTGATAACATTGTTAAGTATCGTAATAGGTAATACATAAGCACAAATGGTAAATGTAGTTTTTAAAAGTGTTCCTCTAGGCTCGGCGGCTGTGGCTCAATCGGCTAAGGCACCAGCCTCGTACACCTAAGGTGGCGAGTTCGAATCTCCAGCCTGGGCCCGCCAAACAACAATGATGGCCTCAACCAAAAAATGGCCAGGTGTTGTGGCAGGCGCCTGTGGTCCCAGCTACTTGGGAGGCAGAGGCAGAAGACTCACTTGAGCCCAGGAGTTGGAGGTTGCTGTGAGCTGTGATGCCATGGTACTCTACCCAGGGTGATAGCTTGAGGCTCCATCTCGGAAAAAAAAAAAAATAATAATAATAATAATAAATAAATAAATAAATAAAAGTGTTCCTCTAGACAAAACCTAGAGGATTTATACAACAGGCTTTGCACTGCAGCCTTAAATTGTCAATTGACAGGATCTATTGGTGAAATTATCAGGAAGGTAAAACCAAGGTCATGTCCTCTAAATTTCTGAATTTCCTTATTTTTTAGCTCAAAGACATGTGTGCTTAGATAATTTTTAAATACTTATTTAAATGTTGGGGTTTTTTTTGTTTGTTTGTTTGCTTTTTTTTTTTTTTTTCTGAGATAGGTTCTCTCTCTGTTACCTGGGCTAGAGTGCAGTGTCCTCATCATAGCTCACTGCCACTTCAAACTCCGGGACTCAAGGGATCCTCCGAGTTTAGCCTCCCAAGTAGCTAGGCCTATAAGAACACTCCAACTTTCTCAGATACTTTTATTTCTCTCTCTCTCTCTTTTTGTTTTTTTTTTGTGTGTGTGTATGTGTAGAGACAGGTCTTTCTCAGGGGTCCCTAACTCCCAGCCTCAAGCTAGGTCTCCCAAAATTTTAGCATTTACAGGCATGAGCCACCACACCTGGGAAAAATCCCCTGTGCTCTTTCATCACTTCATTATCTTGATGATTATGATGTGATGATGACTTTTCAGAGAAGGGATCTTGCCCTGTTGCCCAGGCTGGAGTACAGTGGTGCCATCATAGCTCACTACAGCCTCAAACTCCTGGACTCAAGTAATCCTCCCACCTCAGCCTCCTAAGTAGCTAGGATTACAGGGGAAATCACCATTCCTGGGTAATTTCTTTCTTTTTTTTTTTTTTTTGTAGAAAGGGGGTTCTCGATATGCTACCTATGAAAGTCTTAAACTCTTGGCCTCAAGTAATTCTCCCACATCAGCCCCCCAAAGTGCTGGGATTACAAACATGAGTCACTGAGCCTGGTCCTTATCTTCTAATATTTTATAATAGATGCTGAAACATAATATTTTTTAAATGCTAAACTAAGATAAAAACAGGTGATTATGTTATTCAAACCTGCAACAACTCAAGTAAAAAGTGGTATTATAACTAAAACAATCATGTGATACTAGATGAAATACATGTAGGAATTAGAAATAGATAGTGGTAGAAGTGTGCAAGAGTCTCTCTTCATATTACAGATATTGATACAACAGATATTGTGCAAATATGACAAAGAAAAAATTAATTTATATAAAATCAGAAGTTAGTTTAGTGTTCTTGAACGAGTACATGTAGATGCCATGAGGAAAAAAGAAATCTAGAGATTATATAAGCAAGGACAGTGACAAAAGGACAGTAAGAATTCTGAAATATTTGCCCCACGTGAATCGTCCTAGTCAGCCTGTGTGGAGTAGAGACATGAAGTGAGAAGCCGTCTTCTCCCTCCCAGCCCTCGCAGACACCACGTGGAGCAGAGACCAGTTATCACACAGGGTTACTTTATGAGAAATGATAAAATGTCATTTCTAAAAGTACCAAATCTGCCATGGTTTGTTATGTAACGATGGACATGAATAGCAGGAATTTGTACCAAAAGTGGTTGCTACTATAAAAAAAAGAGCCTATAAAACACTGCTGTCACATGCAGGGGCAGAGTCCAGTGATTCCCTGAGAACGCTATCAGTGAAGACCAGTGGAACAGGGGAGAAATGTGTCGGGCAGTAAAACAATGTTTGGCAGCATGAGGGGGCGGTTAAGGAAATGTAAAATAGACATAGAGATAGAGATGGAGATGGAGGTAGAGAGATAGATGGATAGATACAGACACACATAAATAGAATGCATGCACACAGAGACATATGCCCATATACACATACACACAGTCCTAATGAAGTTGTAGAATTGACTGAGGAAATTTTCAAATGGAATATTCAAAGTTTAATTTTCATATGATAAAAGAAATGCAAACTACAGATAGAAAGTTATGAAGTAAAGGACAAAGTGTTTCGTTTTGAATCATAACCTGGAGGAAATATTTTCAGCACAGAACTGGCAAGGTTACAAAATACAAGCATTCCTACTTCCAAACTTCTCCAGAACACAAGAGATGCTCAAAACAAATAAAAAAAACCTGGGTGAAAAAAACATGTTCCAAGATACTGCAAGCAAAATATTGCCTCTTAGTCACGGTTATATCAATGACGTAAAGACCCTTCTGAAGGGCATGCTCCACAGTCCTTCTAAGTTAGATAACAACACTTCTCGGAATGCTAATAACTTGTTTCCTAAATTCTCTAAGCTAAATAGGAGGCTTCTATAATATCAAATATGTTGCCCCACAGAATCTCGATTCATGAGTAGAGATATATAGGGGCCAACCTTGAAAAGATTTGAACTATGGATTATTTTGTTCTGAGGAAAATGTTATATATTGGTATTTAAGAACCCATAATATTTTTTCAATCTGGACTTAAAAAAAAAAAAACAACTCACTGACCCATAAAACAGGCTGTTTTATACTAATTATTATTTCAATTTGAAAAAATACATTAATGATTTTGGAGAAGGCTACATTTATATCTCTCATGACAATAAAAAAATCTTACTAATGATTTATAACAGTAATAAAATGTGATTATATGAAGCTTTAGAAGGACTATGGCAAAACCCTGGTTGGCTTATCACAAGGAGAGTTGCTGGCTACTGCTATATTTTCTCTTCTAAATCAAAGGCAATTGAATTACTCCGTATGAAAATGGTCTCAGCGGAATAAGGCTCTTCCTGAACCACTAACTACATTCAAAACTATCTTCGAATGGACTCATCAAATTGAATTAAATTAAGTACTCAGATTTGACCTTAGTATCTCCTCCGCTAGCATTTTAACTTAAATAGGAGACATTGTGCAAAACTATTCCTTTAATTCAACCTGTCAGCTTTAAATTTATGAACTGGATCACATATGCAATACCGTCTCACATTTTTCCCCTTCAGGTGTTCATTCTCATCCAATTATTCTCTTATCTGCCTCTTTCCAATAACTTCTACAAAAGTGTCCCATCCTTCATATTCTTTACTGGTTAAAAAATAAGACATGATAATATTCTATCGTACCTCTCAAACGCATTCCCAATACATTTGTTACATGAATTCATATTGAGACCTCTGTATTTTCAAAAGGGACAAGAAAAACCCGTGTTAGTAAAATAATATATTTCACACAACTCTGTGCAGCTGAAGGATATTGTTACAAGTAAATTCTATGGTAAAAATCTGGTTTTAAATGTCTTCATTTTATTTTGATGATAATGTAATTTATTAACATGTACTTCCAATATTACAGAGGTTGACAAGAGCTTCCGAGATTATTCGCTCACACAAAGCAGTGAGAGAAAGGGACTGACCTGGCTTGTTGTGGGGTCCAGCAGTGAGATTTTAACAATGTTTCTCATTGGACGTGAAGGTGAACAGAGAGAGAGAGAGAGAAGGAATTAGTGTCTTACAGGTTTAGGTTTGTAAAACTCTCTGGGCATCTCCAAACATTTTACCATGACCCTTTCTACATGGCATTTCAGTCAGCCAGTTGAAAGGTAGTTAAAAAAAAATGAAAAGAAAAAAAAAATATATATATATGCTGGTGATAAATCAGTCATCAAACTAACTTCCCCTGATACTCAGTCAATAGAAACTAGAGATATTAGATGACGTGTGTAGAGTAAAAGACGTTTTTATTAATCTACCTTTGCTTTAATTTCAATTCTAAAATCAAAGTTTTTGTTCTCTGGCTTCTTCTCTTTTTTTGTATTTTTTTGGTTTTTCCATATATTATTTTTGATTAGGATAACCTTTGGAACCTAGGGGAAATTTCTGAATGAATTATTGTGGCTTCTTTATACAGTCTTGGTCATACATAAGTAATGCCATCTGTTCACTGAAAATTTATTAATAATTATGACAAATCACTTTTACTTTGTGTTTTGATAAAAAGGATTAACAGTTAAATTATGTAAAAGTATTTTCTATAAACACAGATATGATCACTATTTTCAGAATAATACTGAAACAGAAATTTTTTTTCTTTTTTCTTTTTTTTTCTTTTTGAGACAGAGTCTCACTATGTCACCCTCTGTAGAGTATTGTACCATCATAGCTCACAGCAACCTCAAACTCCTAGGCTTAAGTGATTGTCTTGCCTCAGCCTCCCAAGCAGGTGGGACTACAGGCACCCAACACAATGCCCAGCTATCTTTTTGTTGCAGCTGTCATTGTTGTTTAGCAAACCCAGGCTGGTTCAAACCTGCTTTCTCAGTTTATGTGGCCAGTGCCCTAATCACTGAGCTATGGGTCCCAAGCCTGAACCCCAATTTTTTATGGTGAAAATTCTCAAAGGGCAATTATTAATTATTTTCTAGTAATATATCCTATAAGGGACGTGAAATTGCTAATATATTTGCTGTTAAATAATAAGGCAGAGATTTGGGGTTAAGGCGTTAGGTTAAAAATGAACACAGAATGATATTTTTTCAAGAAGTTGTTTATTATTTCATTTTATTCTGTGCTAAATTTGAACATCTAACAATTGAAAGAATTAAATAAAAATGAAGTGATGTTGCCAAAATGGCAGATCAGAATCAATCTGGCCTCGCTCTCTCACACAGAAAACTGAAAACAAAAACTCATTTTCCGAAAACTGAAAACAAATCATTAGTAATGTCCTATAACTCAAATCTGAAGCCGAGATGATGCCTGAGGCCACAAAGAAGTGGAAAACTCTGAGCAGACAGTAAAAGCAATGCCTTCTCTAAGCACAGTGTCCCTCTCCCAACATGTCAGGCTCCATGATGGAAAATTGTCTCCAGACTCATGGTTCCTACCCTAGAAAAAGGAACATTAAGGCAGACATCACCTTTTCTGTCTTGGGTTCCCTAGCAGGAAAACCATTATTGCCCGAACCATGGAAGGTGACTTGAGGGAGAAAATCTACTAAGGGCAGATAGAAAAGAGGAGAGGTGAAACTGGGAAGCCTAGCCTGAAATACCGTTCCTTCTCTCAGCCAAAGGAGACACCACATCAGGGGGGCTTTGTGCCAGCACAGCACTGTGGCTAGAAGCACCCCGTATCTTGTTGCTGACTATCACTGCGGTCACGTCCCAGTACCCCCTGAGATGCTGTGCACTGACCGAGCAGTTAGTCTGCTCTCTGAGGCAGTTTTGGAGCTTTCTGGAATGGCCAGCAGAGCTATTGTGCCTTGAAGGTGCCCTTCGTGATAGTCAGCAACGCAGAGTGTGGCACTCTTTCTAGGATGAATTCATGAACTATTTGTCAGGGGTAGAAGACAAAATGACCAGCATCACTCATCATCAGGGAAATACAAATTAAAACCACAATTCAGTATCATTTACAACTGAATTAGTATGGTTATTGTCCAAAAAGACCAAAGATCACGGATGCTGGCCCATCAGGAGAGGGAAATAGAGGAATTCTTTGTAGTCTGTAGGTGGGAATGGGAATGAGCACAGCCACTATGAAAAACAGAATGAAGATTCCTCAAAAGTTATAAATAGAACACCTGTGATCCATCAGCCCCACTGCCGGGTGGGCCTCCAAAGAGAAAATCAGTGTGTCGAGGAGTTGTCTGCACCCCCATGTTTATTGCAGAATTATTAATAGTAGCCAAGATATAAAATCATCCGAAACATTCACAGAAGATGAGTAGATCAAAAGGAATTGGGGAACATAAACACAGTAATATTTTCAGCCATAAAAGAGAATAAAATTCTGTCATTTGCAATGACATGGGTGAAACTGGAGGTCATTATATTAAATTAAACAGACACAGAAAGACAAATACCACATGTTGTATTGACATAGGAGTTAAAAAATTGTATCTCATGGAAGGTGGAGTGTTTACTGATGGTTACCAGAGGCCAGAGAGAGCAGGCGGAGGGGCATTGAGGAGAGGTGGATTAAGTCAGGGGGATAAAAATACAGAAAGAAGGAATGATACTTAGACTTCAGTAATATAGTCGGATGACTACAGTTAACAATAATTTATAATATAGTTTAAAATAGCTGGAAAAGAAGAATTGGAATTTCTTCAAAATAAACAAAAGAAACATTTTGAGGTGATAGATACCCTGATTGTGTTGATTTGAACAATACGTGTTTTATGCTTCCATCAAAACATCACATGTAACTCAAAAGCATGGATAGCTATCATCTATCAATAAATATGAATATATATTTATTAAAATATGTTAATTTTTCTGAAAATTAGACAAATGTAAAGAAGTGCAATTTGATTCCCAGTCAAACAATATTTTTAAAGAACTAAATGCCATGAACAATGTTAGATTAACACATTTACTGTCTGATTTTAAGGGCTATTAGCTTAGGTATAGTAGCCACGATTTTTGAATTCTTATCATGACTAAGGTATTAGGGGAGGTGGTTAAAGATTACAACTGCCTAATGTTTCCAAAATTGTTTCATACTTTGCTAATCTCCATATGCATTTATGGTTATGACTAAAACGTAGTACTACATGTATCATAGAAAACTTGAGCACAAATATTTCTATGCAAGAAAAAACCTGATGTTGGTTGATGGCATCATTTTATTATGTTTTATTATTTCTTTAGGTTCATCCCAATTTAGTGGTGTAGAGCTTAAATAAAATACATGTATAATTGTAATATTAAACTATTTTTCACTATATACCGGTCCTTTTATATATATCTGGAGTGGCTCCTATACATTCCTGTACATTGGAATACACAATTGGAACAGGTTTTGTGTCAATCACAGCAAAGGGAACGTTTTTTTTTTTCTTTTTTGACTTTCCTTTCTTTTTCTTTACTCATCTCTCTTCTCTCTTTCTTTCTTTTCTTCTTCCCTTTCTTTCTCTCTCCCTCCCTTCCCCTTCCTTCCTTCCTTCCTTCCTTCCTTCCCTCTTTCCCTCTATCTCTCTCTCTTTCTTTCTTTCTGTCTGTCTTTTTTTCTTTCTTTCTTTCCTTGGAACAGTGTCACTCTGTCACCCTGGAGTGGAATGCAATGGTGTCATGATAGCTCATGGCAACCTCAAACTCTTGGGCAGGAACTATCTTCTTTCCTCAGCCTTCTGAGTAACTGGGACTACAGATGCCCACCTCAATGCCCAGCTAGTTTTCTATTCTATTTTTATTCGAGACAGGGTCTTCCTCTTGCTCAGGTTGGTCTGGAAATCCTGAGCTCAAGGGATCCTCCAGCCTTGGCCTTCCAAGGTGGTAGGATTACAGGATTACAGGTAGGATTACAGGCCTGAGCCACTGTCACCAGCATTCTTCTTTCTTCTTCTCTCTTTCTTTTAACCAGCAGGCTTTCCAGAGTGCTAAAAGCCTCTGCACTGGCTGCTGCACGATAACTGTGTGTGCAGAGTTAAATGTGTAACCTACAGTCAAAGAATCTTTTATACGATATTAAAAAAAAACATAAATAATGGAAACTTACCTGGAATTAACACAATTAAAATCAGCAATCCCTAAGTCCTCATATGACTGATGCCCACGTAAGCCTAGCTAACCAGCATATCTTTCTACATTTATTTTCTTCCTAATGGAAATTATTCAAATTCTCTGTATATTATTAGCTGGGAAACTTTTATATTTGGAATTCTGCGGTCAAATGCAATACTTGAAGCCTAGAATTTTGTGAATTGATTTTGACATTCAATAAAGCTGATTTTTTTCCATAGCCAATCAGTGCAGTAAAATAAAATAATCTCTGTCTATACTGAAGGGAAAGAAGATTGAAATGACACTCATTCCTCTTCAAAGATAATGTCCACTTGTCTTCATTTTTCATACGACTCCTTATATTTCTGATCTGTGTTTCAAAAATCAAAGTTTATGTATAAGTTCAAAATTAGCATGATGGCATCCTATGTCCATACACATATGTGCTGTAAGCCTCAGCTTCCGCTACACCTAGGTAGAAGATCTTCCTGCCCTTCTTATCAGAAAATAATACAGAAAAACTGTAGAATGTCAATGTCTCTAAGAAATAGAATCTCCATGTCCTCCTCAGTTTTCTCTACATCAGCATAAGCATGTTTGTAATATAGAGGTCTAACAATTAAGTTCGTGAACCTATCCTAGGAAATGTGGTACATATTTCACTGCAAAATATCATAAAGTCACCTAGTGTTCCAGTATAGCTAATTGTTTACTGTCTAAAAAACTTCCTCAAAGATGGTGCCGTGTGAACTGGTACATTGCTGTGAGCATTGTTGGTGAAAATTCAGGTCTTTTTCACCTAAATTTTTCACACAGCCTTTCAGCACTTCCACATAGTAAACTCAGACCATTTATTTCTCAAGGACACTGTCATTTACTCATACTGAGAAAACAGAAGTGATGTTTCCCATCATGACTCAATGACTATGGCATTCTATTAGCAAAGATTATGGCAGAAATTTTACTAGGAGGGTAAAAGTTCAAAATTATCAGATTATTATTTGGATGCTTCCCCTTAGGAGTAATATCCTGAAGGCTTCCTTTGCACTCTAGGTTCCAAACGACACTCTTTCTTGAGCTATAGAACAGCTCTTGACCACCTTATAATGGATTTTTTTTTTTTTGAGATAGAGTCCCACTTTGTTGCCTTCTGTAGAGTGTCATAGTGTCACAGCTCACAGCAACCTCAAATTCTCAGGCTCCAGTGATTCTCTTGCCTCAGCCTACCAAGTAGCTGAGACTATAGACGCCCACCACAACGCCCTGATAGTTTTTCTATTACTGTGGAGAGAAGGTCTCGCTCTTGTTCACCTTGGTCTCCAGCTCCTGAGCTTCATGATCCACTTGCTATGGCCTCCCAGGGTGCTAGGATTATAGTGACCCACCACACTAGCCCTTGTGATAGATTTAAACTGAAATTTGCATGGCAGTCATGCTGATGAATGAAAGAATGAGGCAAGT
The DNA here is from genome assembly GCA_963574575.1 of Galagoides demidoff. Classification (NCBI taxonomy): domain Eukaryota; kingdom Metazoa; phylum Chordata; class Mammalia; order Primates; family Galagidae; genus Galagoides; species Galagoides demidoff. Next base: position 16,377 of record CAUYQV010113530.1, read on the forward strand.
CTGGTAAGTCGGGGCCTGTAAGTAGATACTAAAGTAGGGAGAGGAAAAGAGATAATGTCAGGAAGTGAGGAAGACAGTCTCAGAGCCAAAGATTGGAGTCCTCCAACTACAGACAGTGCTGGAGGAGCAAGGTGGGTTGGGTAGAAAGTAAGTCTCCAGGTTTAACATGGGCTAAATGTTTATGGAGTACAGGAAAATATAACCCAGAGACGAGGTGAGAGGAAACTTGAGCGAGTTAATTAGCTAAATGAAAGGTCATCTGGGGTGGGGCAGAAAAGGGAATACAAAACCTCATTTAATCCATGCTAGCAAATTATGAATCAGGGATTATCATCATTCTTACTACTCAGATTAGAAAACTGATTCTTAGAAAGTCCAGGGCTTTGTCTAAGAACTGTAGCTGATCAATGTTAGAAGTCTGATCTGAAACTAAAGCTTTTTAACCAGCAAAGGCCAAGCTTTTAATCTATAACATGCCTTTCTTTTAATGTCAAATTATGAGATATATATGATTATAGTAAGTATAGAATCAATGTAAGTTTTTATGGTATTGAAGGTTTTTAGTTTAACATGGCTAAGAATAGTTTAGAAATATAATGTATACTTTTGTATTTATTTTATGGTCATGTAAATTATTCAGACTTTATTTGTGGATTTTGTTTGTTTGTTTGTTGATGTATCTTGTGAATATACTCTTGAATTTATACTTCTTTCTGGAAGTTTACATACATCATTTCCCAAAAGTTTCCTATTTACATTTTTATGTAGCTGATATCAAATGTAATTGTATCTATTTGATGTCAAGGATTTTCAAAATATTTGAACTAACAGAGATACATAGATTAAAATCTCATCTCTATTGTTACAATTCTCACTAATCTCTCTCTATTTCTTCTCTGTGGAGAGTGGGCAGTGAGGCAGCAGGGCCTGCACAGCCTGGGGAACACTCAGGGAATGAACCCCCAACTGCTTCTCCTCCTTTCCCAAAACAACCATGTTCCTTTCTTCATGCTCCCTCTGCCAGAATCCATGTAGCTCTTTCTTGGTCTAGTTAATTTTTAAGAACTATGGAGAAATCCTTGTGATCTTTCCCTGTTTACTTGTCATATGTTAACAAAGTTGAGTAGAAACCATTAACAGAATGATTTGTCTTTGTTAGAGTTATTTACATTCTCCAATTATACAGTAAGAACAAGGATATGTCTTTATTGTCTATGCTACTTCCCTGTAAATAACCCTGTTAAGATTGTACAAAAGAAAGCTGATTTTGTGCTTTAGGGATGGCTGAAGCCATCAGCTCTGTCAGACCTCCCCATGCCATCTTTTTTTTTTTTTTTTTTTTTTTGAGACGGAGCCACAAGCTATCCCCCTGGGTAGAGTGCCATGGCATCACAGCTCCTAGCAACCTCCAACTCCTGGGCTCAAGTGAGTCTCCTGCCTCCGCCTCCCAAGTAGCTGGGACCACAGGCACCCACCACAACGCCCGGCCATTTTTTAGTTGCAGCCATCATTGTTGTTTGGTGGGCCCGGGCTGGGGATTTGAACCTGCACCTTAGGTGTACGTGGCTGGCGCCTTAGA
>CAUYQV010113531.1:0-12971 GCA_963574575.1 Galagoides demidoff
CCCAGCTACTTGGGAGGCTAAGGCGTGAGACTTGCTTAAGCCCAGGAGTTGGAGGTTGGTGTGAGCAGTGAAGCCTTGGCACTCTACCCAGGGGGACAACTTGAGGCTCTGTCTCAAAAAAAAAAAAAAAAAAAAAAAACCCGTAGAAAAAAATTTAAAAAAAAGAAGAATTTTACCCATGCAACACCATGCTGAAAGACAAAATTTAATTTATTTTTAATTAGAAATAAATATTTGGCAGTATATAATTACATATTTTTTCTGTGATTAATCACTATGCCTTAATTATGTTCAATTTGTAACAATGAAAATAAATCCTGCAGCTTGAGGCTCTGTCTCAAAAAAAAAAAAAAAAAATGAAAAGAAAATCCATCCTGCATATCAGGGTGGCACCTGTGGCTCAAAGGAGTAAGGCACTGGCCCCATATGCTGGACATGGCGGGTTCAAACCCAGCCTGGGCCAAAAAATACATCCTGCATATCAGATGTTTACATTACAATTCATAATAGTAGCAAAGTTACAGTTATAAGTAGCAACAAAAATAATTTTATGGTTGAGGGTCACCACAAGGTGCAGAATTGTATTAAAGGGTCATGGCATTAGGAAGGTTGAAAACCACTGACTTAGGACCTAAAACAAGCAGACCAGCTATGCCATGTCTGTCCTAGCCTGAGACTCCATCTTACTCTCGCTACATGTGCTTTCACACAGGCCCCAGGCTTTCTGCTTACCCCTTTTCCTCAGGCAGAGGCCCTCCCTCTGTTTTGCTGTTTTATACCCCATTTTCACCTTACCTGGCTCTGGACAACTTACTGTGCCTCCTAGGTGCTTCAATTTTCTGAATAAAACAATAAAATAAGAAAATCAAGGCTGGGTGTGGTGGCTCACGCCTGTAATCCTAGCACTCTGGGTTGCCAAGGCAGGTGGATTGCCTGAGCTCACAGGTTCAAGACCAGCCTGAGCCAGAGTGAGACCTTATCTCTGAAAATAGCCAGGCATTGTGGCAGGCACCTGTAACCCCAGCTGCTCGGGGGGTTGGGCAACAGAATCACTGGAGCCAAGGAGTTTGAGGTTGCTCTGAGCTATGATACCACAGAACTCTACTGAGGGTGACAAAATGAGACTCGGGTGGCACGTGTGGCTCAAGGAGTGGGGCACCGGCCCCATATACCTGCCCCTGGCCAAAACTGCAAAAAATAAAATAAAAATGAGACTCTGTCTCAAAAGAAAATATGAAGAAGAAATTAAAGAAAAGAATGAATCAAACAGTTAATAATTTAATTTACTTGGATGGTGAAAGAAGGCTCAGTCACCTGGAAGCATTTCATTTGGTCCAGTACTTTTTTTTTTTTTCTTTTGAGACAGAGACTCAAGCTGTCCCCCTGTGTAGAGTGCCATGGCATCACAGCTCACAACAACCTCCAACTCCTGGGCTCAAATGAGTCTCCTGCCTCCGCCTCCCAAGTAGCTGGGACCACAGGCGACCGCCGCAATGCCTGGCTATTTTTTGGTTGCAGCCATCATTGTTGTTTGGCAGCCCTGGGCTGGATTCAAATCCGCGACCTTAGGTGTATGTGGCTGGCGCCTTAGCCACTTGAGCCACAGGCACCGAGCCTGGCCCAGTACTTTTCTAGAAGTTTCTGAGTCACTAAAGCCAAACCATGGGAAGAGGTTATGGAGCTAACCTAGTCCCCAATCCTACTGTGGCATGTCTGACTGCCATACACCCCTCTCAAGGCTTATGTGGTCTCAGCCTCAACAACTGCACAAGGTGAGCACATAATCATGTCCTCCCTCCCCACCCCCAAATCAAGGGATGGCTTGCTCACTAGCAGCCCTGCCTCTGCCACCAGCATCACATCCCAGGGCCCTTTACTCTGTTCCTTTTACCTTCTGCCTGGAACCCAGGACACAGGACTGGGGAAGAGCTAGCCTCATAGGCTAGGGGTGGGTGAGCTTTGTCTCTTTCTCTGTGCTTTTTTTTTTCTTTTTTGAGACAGAGTCTTAGTTTGTCACACTTGGTAGATTGCGGTGGTGTCATACATCACAGCAACCTCAAACTCTCGAGCTGAAGCAATCATCTTGCCTCAGTTTTTCATTTTTAGTGGATGGGGGTCTCACACTTGCTCAGGTTGGTCTCAAACTCCTAAGCTTAAGCAACTTACCCTCCTCAGAAGATGAGACCCAATGGAGGGAAAGAACGCACAAACACAGTGTTTGTTGTTTTTTGAGACATTTTGTCCCTCTCAGTACGGTTGTTGTGCCCGAAAAAAATTCCCCCAAATGGCCCCAGCAGACAAATCCGAGACACACTCCGATGTAAAAAGCAAGAGGTGAGGTTTATTCAAACCCGGGTTTGGTCTCTCCTGGTGCACACACCAAGGAAGAGCCTCAAACCCGGGGTGGAGGAAGTTTTTATGGGGTACAGAAAGCAAGAAGGGAAGAAGGGTATGAGTACACTTTTGATTGGTGGCTGGTGATTTCATTAGTAAAGGAAGATTTGGATTGGTACAGGTGAGGGGTGGGGGGTCTCTAGGTGGCTGGAGGGAAATACCTGTATTTCAAGGTAATAGAAACTTATTGTTTCTTTTTTTTTTGAGATGGAGCCTCAAGCTATCCCCCTGGGTAGAGTGCTATGGCATCACAGCTCATAGCAATCTCCAACTCCTGGGCTCAAGCGAGTCTCCTGCCTCCACCTCCCAAGTAGCTGGGACCACAGGCGCCCGCCACAACGCCTGGCCATTTTTTGGTTGCAGCCATCATTGTTTGGCGGCCCTGGGCTGGGGATTCGAACCCGCCACCTTAGGTGTACGTGGCTGGCGCCTTAGCCAATTGAGCCACAGGTGCCAAGCTGAAACTTATTGTTTCTTATGGCAGCTGTTTGCCTAAGGTGACTCAGTTTATGGTTCACAATGGCTGTGGAACCAGGAGTGGGGGAGACAGCAGGAAGTGGCCCTGCAGGTTTTACTGGCAGAGGTTGGGGTGAAGGGCTAGGAATGGGGCTTGTGCAGTAAACAGCTGGGAATGGGGTTTGTGCAGTTGCAGTAAACAACAAAATGGAGCTAGTCTGGCCCTCTCACAGTGCTGTGGTGTCACAGCTCACAGCAACTTCAAACTCTTGGGCTCAAGCAATTCTCTTGCCTCCGCCTCCCAAGTAGCTGGGACAACAGGCACCTGCCAGCTACTTTTAGAGCTGGGCCACACAGCACCCAGCCAAGCATATTTTAAAGAGGAAGGGCTTTATTCCAGCCAGAGAAGTGGTAGCAGAACCAAAATCCCAAAATAGCAGCACTCCTCAACTGGCTCAGTCTTCACCTTTTTATCCCCTGACAAAAAGTTCCTGCTGCCTGAGCATGGTGGCTCACACCTGTAATCCTAGCACTCTGGGAGGCCAAGGCCGGTGGATTGCTTGAGCTTATAGGTTTGAGACCAGCCTGAGCAAGAGCAAGACCCTGTCTCTGATAAAATATAGAAAAACCGAGGCAAGAGGATTACTTCAGCCGGAATTGGAGGTTGCTGTAAACTATGACACCGTGGCACTCTACTCAGGGTGACAGCTTAAGACTCTGTCTCCAAAAAAAAGATAAGTTCCTGCCCATGGATACCTTTCTCATTGGTCAGTTTGAATCAAGCTGGTGAAGTGGGCCTCCAGCCTTTACAGAAACCTGGGCTTTCACAGAAGTGGAAGCAAACTTTAGCTTCCAGGTCCCAGGAACTTAACTTTCTACAAATTCCTAAGAGCTGAGTCACCACGGGGAGGACCTCCCAGCTGTGTCCTTGGGTTCTCCTTGAGAAGACCTCTGGGCTCGGCATCTGTGGCTCAAGTGGCTAAGGTGCCAGCCACGTACACCCAAAGTGGCGGGAATCCAGCCTGGGCCCACCAAACAACAATGATGGCTGCAACCAAAGAATAGCTTGGCATTGTGGTGGGCGCCTATGGTCCCAGCTACTTGGGAGGCGGAGGCAGGAGACTCGCTTGAGCTCAGGAGTTGGAGGATGCTGTAAGCTATGATGCCACACACAGCATTCTACCCAGGGGGACAGCTGGAGGCTCCTGTCTCAAAAAAAAAAAAAAAAAAGAGAAGACCTCTGTTCTCTTAGACCTCACTTTTTCCGGTATCCTTTCTCACTAGAATTACAGAGATGAGCCATCGCACTTGAAGTCTCTTGTGGTCTTAGAGAAAACCCTTGGCGGCTCTAAGCCTCAGGTTTTTTGGGTAAATGTTTTCCAGGAAGACAAGGCCCAATGGAGAGAAAGAGTATCCAAACACCATATTTAAGAGAAAAAAAGCTTTTATTTAAGAGAAAAAAGGCTTTTATTTAGCCGGCTGAGATAATGGCATAGAAGAATTTGAAATAGCCATGCTCCCTTGGTCTTTCCCTTTTTATCTCCATTCAAAAAGTTCCACATCGAGGATTAAACATCATACTTAAGGCTCGGGGCCTGTGGCTCAAGTGGCTAAGGCGCCAGCCACATACACCTAAGGTGGTAGGTTCGAATCCAGCCCAGGCCTACCAAACAACAATGACGGCTGAGTTGGAGGTTGCTGTGAGCTGTGATGCCAGGGCACTCTACCCAGGGGGACAGCTTGAGGCTCTGTCTCAAAAAAAAAAAAATCATACTTAAAACAACAGTCACTGTATTATAACTCATCTGAGGAATTACTGAAAACAAGACATTCTCCTGGCAAACCTGGAGAGAAATCTCTTGTGACTTGGAAAGCAAGTCACCAAGTAACTCAGTAATCCTGGAGGAGCAAAGTTTAGTCCTGTAAGGCTATTATTAAACATTAAGCATTTTTGTTTGTTTCTTTGTTTTGTTTTTTTTGAGACAGAGTTTCTACCTGGGTAGAGTGCTGTGGTATCACAGCTCACAGCAACCTCAAACTCCTGGGCCTAGGCGATTCTCTTGCCTCAGCCTCCCAAGCAGCTGGGACTACAGGCACCTGCCACAACGCCTGGCTATTTATTTTTTTGTTATTGTTCTTGCAGTTTGGCTGGGGCTGGGTTTGAACCCGCCACCCTTGGTATATGGGGCCAGCACCCTACCCACTGAGCCACAGGCGCTGCCCTAAACATTAAGCATTTTATGACAGTTCCTTAAAGGATTAGTGAAGAAAAAATTGCATTTAGTATTTTAAAGATCATTTCCTTATCACCCTTGAAGAGCATTTCCTTGAGTACATACTCTGTTGGCACCTATGAGATCATTTCCCCAAGCTCACAGCCCCTGCATGTCTTTGCTTAGTAATCTTTCCACCTATTATGTATCTTCTCAATAAAAGGATCTGGGAGAAGTGCTCAGTGCTATCCTGCACCAAAGTTAGCCTTACCTCTTGCAGCGTGTACTGTCAATCTGTGTCTTGCATGATCATTTATGTGATCGTGACAGTTCTAACCCACAGGTACCTTTCTCATTGGTCAGTTTGAATCAAGTGGGAGATGCTGTTCCATCCTCCACAGAACCACAGGATTTCACAGGAGTGGAAATTTCCAGGTCCTGGGAAATTAAGTCTACAAATGCCTAAGAGCTGAGTCAGCATGGAGAGGACCCTACAGGAGTATGCTTGTGATCTTCTTGAGAAGACCTATTCTCTCTGACCTTCCCCTTCTCAGGTATCCTCTCTCAAATGTACAAATGGGATGAGGACAAAAGCACTTTGCAAACTGTAAACTGCTCTGTGGGTGCTGTTTACTATGATGAAACCATTTGAGACCAGCTGCAGAGAAACACATCAAGGATTATAGAACAACATGGGGAAAACTGCACACATAAGGAGGGCCCCCAGAGGAGCACTTTGAACTGAGTCCCACCATGGCCCCAACTGCCATTTAGGAGGTATCTCTCTGCCCTGTGTTCCCCACAAAAGATAAATGCCTCCAATAATCAAAGCCAGCGTGAGGACGGGGGCTTAGCTGTATGTGACTGAGAAGATGTCTTGGGGGCAGCGACAGGGTCCTACAGCTCATAGACAAGGGGCCAGGTTTGGAATGCAGGTCTTCAGACCTGGACAGGTGGGCACCATCCCCTTTGTAGCTGCACTAGGCCAGGTTCCCACCCAGAGAGCCTGAAGAAGGCCCAAGTCACAAAAGTTGGTGAACTGGGCAAAAGACACTAAACAAGCTAAGGAAATTTCACCCCAAAACATGACTCCTTGGTATAAAGCAGCATTTCTCAACCTGTGGGCCGTGACCCCTTTGTAACAATGAAAATACATCCTGCATATCAGATGTTTACATTACGATTCACAACAGTAGCAAAATTACAGTTATGAAGTGGCAATGAAAATAATTTTATGGTTGGGGGTCACCACAACATGAAGAACTGTATTAAAGGGTCACGGCATTAGGAGGCATTAGGAAGGTTGAGCACCACTGGTATAAAGAATATTTTGATTGGGCCACGCCTGTGGCTCAAAGGAGTAGGGTGCTGACCCCATATACTGGAGGTGGCGGGTTCAAACCTAGCCCAGCCAAAAAAAGAATAAGAAGAACAATAAAATAGTTTTAAAAAAAGAAAAAGAATATTTTGAGGGCGGTGCCAGTGGCTCAGTGGGCAGGGCATCGGTCCCATACACCAAGGGTGGTGGGTTTCAACCCAACCCCAGCCAAACTGTAACAGAAAAATAGCCGGGGGTTGTGGCAGGCACCTGTAGTCCCAACTACTCAGGAGGCTGAGGCAAAAGAATCGCCTAAGCCGGCTTGGCGCCTGTGGCTCAATCGGCTAAGGCGTCAGCCACGTACACCTAAGGTGGAGGGTTCGAATCCCCAGCCCAGGCCCGCCAAACAACAATGATGGCTGCAACCAAAAAATGGCTGGGCGTTGTGGCGGGCGCCTGTGGTCCCAGCTACTTGGGAGGCGGAGGCAGGAGACTCGCTTGTGCCCAGGAGTTGGAAGTTGCTATGAGCTGTGATGCCATGGCACTCTACCCAGGGGGACAGCTTGAGGCTCCGTCTCAAAAAAAAAAAAAAAAAAAAGAATCGCCTAAGCCTAGGAGTTGGAGGTTCCTGTGAGCTGTGACACCAGGGCACTCTACCAATGACGATAAAATTATACTGTCTCTAAAAAAAAAAAAAAGAATTATTTTGAATTAAAGGCCATTCATACTCAGGAAGCACTGGAAGCCTTCCCTCTACCTGCATAAACCTGACTAACCCGACTAGGGATCAAAAGGTGCTGCTGACTTCCTTTTTTGAATGCTAGCAGACTTGCCTCAAATTATTTAAAACACACTCCCAGCTACTCAGGAGGCTGAGACAAGAGAATCGCTTAAGCCCAAGAGTTTGAGGTTGCTGTGAGCTACAACATGACAGCACTCTACCAAGGGTGACATAGTGAGACTCTATGTCAAAAAAAAAAACCCCAAAACCCCCCACAATACCTGGCTCGGTGCCCCTAGCTCAGTGGCTAGGGCACCAGCCACATACACTGGAGCTGGTGGGTTCGCATCCAGCCTGGGCCCACCAAACAACAATGAGGGATGCAACCAAAAAATAGCTGAGCGTTGTGGCAGGTGCCTGTAGTCCCAGCTATTTGGGAGGCTGAAGCAAGAGAATCGAATCGCTGAAGGCCAAGGAGCTATGACGGTACTCTACCTAGGGCATAGCCTGAGACTCTGTCTCAAAAAAAAACAATACCGGCTTGGCGCCTGTGGCTCAATCGGCTAAGGCGCCAGCCACGTACACCTAAGGTGGTGGGTTCGAATCCCCAGCCCGGGTCCACCAAACAACAATGATGGCTGCAACCAAAAAATGACCGGGTGTTGTGGCAGGCGCCTGTGGTCCCAGCTACTTGGGAGGCGGAGGCAGGAGACTCACTTGAGCCCAGGAGTTGGAAGTTGCTATGAGCTGTGATGCCATGGCACTCTACCCAGGGGGATAGCTTGAGGCTCCATCTCAAAAAAAAAAAAAAACAATACCTGTCTGTCAGGTTAATTACAGGTCAATCTGTTTCCCTCCATCTATACATCCTCCCTAGCAACCACTTGCCGCACCTATACTTGCCACATTCTCCCCCCTCCCTTCTAAAAGGCATCTATAAAGATATGTGATTATCACTGAGACATTGGGTAATCATTCTTGTGGATCCCCCCTGTGCATATGGTATTTGGAAATAAACATTTATCTTATTAGTCTGCGGTAATTGTGAGCTTATCTTTCCGTGAACCAACCAAGGGAAAAGGGCAGGTTATGCTGTGATCCCTGCGACACTCCCTCCTTCTTTCATTCAGCAGCTCCTGGCTGTGGAGCACCTGCCTCCTGTTCAGTGAACTGTGATGGGCCCATAAGGGCTTTTGTGGCAGGACACAGGGGCTGCCTCCCTCAGCCTTGCTTGTGCTGGAGGTGGCAAGGACAAGCCTAGCCATACCCCACAGCCTGTTTTAGACCAAGGTCTGTTTTTTGTTTTTTTGTTTTTTTTTTTTTGAGACAGAGTCTCAAGCTGTCACGGCTCACAGCAATCTCAAACTCTTAGACCAAGGCCTGTATTGGGGTTTTTTTTGTTTTGTTTTTTTTTTTTGAGATAGAGTCTCAAGCTGTCACCCAGTACTGTGGTGTCATGGCTCACAGCAACCTCAAACTCTTGGATTTAAGCGATTCTCTTGCCTCAGCCTCCCAAGTAGCTGGGACTACAGGCCCCCGCCACAACACTGGGCTATTTTTTGGTTGTAGTGGTCATTGTTGTTTGGCAGGCCCAGCCTGCATTTGAACCTGCCAGCTCAGCTCCCATATATGTGGCTGGCACCCTAACCACTGAGCTATGGGCACCAAGCCAGGCCTTTGTTTGTTTTTCATCAAGACCAGTTAGTGGATCCCAGGGCTTCACTTGAGGGAGGCTGGAATACACAGAGGGAGGGGAAGGAGGGTGAAGGAGCCTCCTTTGAGTCACTCAAGGGGTTAGGGGACAAAGGGAGCAGGAGACAGAGCCTGGCAGAGTCACCAGGCCTGTATCCAGGAGAAACTGGTGGAGGGAGGCAGAAAGACCATGGGGGCAGGGAGGGCCTGGTTGATAGGTGGTTGGAGCAGGTAGACAGCCAGGCCACTCTGGGCACCAGCCTCCTGCTCCCGAGCTGCCAGCCAGGCTGGTGGGTTGGGGGCAGAGATGCCACTGGACTCTGGGGGAAATGAGGGTGGGAGAAATGAATGAATCATTGGCCAGTGCCAGAAGCCTACAGGTCAGGGTCCTCACTCCCTGAGGACCAGCTAATTCACTTGGAGTGAGGTTGCTGCTAACCACCATAGCAGCTTGCCCAGGCCCTGCAGAGCCCCACATATAGCTGAAGTCTGAGCAAGGGGCCCACCCCTGCCACAGGCTTGGCCTAGGGGGGCCTGAGGGAAGGGAGACCCCCACTCTTGGTCTGACTGAAGCTGGGGAGGAGAGGAGGGACATACACTCCCTCCTGAGCTACAAAGGGCCTAATCGTGGGGGAGCAATTAGGAGGAGATGTGGGAAATGCTGGTGGATAGGGAGAGACAGCCTTGTCCTTCCCTGGTGGAAGGAGAAGGACTCTTCTTCCTCCAAGGTTTGTGGCCAGGTCCAAAGGTCAGCTCTACCGGGAATAGAGACTCAAGTCCCAGGTAACAAGCCACTTGGAAAACAAGGCCTGGCATCTAGCCAGACTCTACCTACTGCTTGCTGCTTGCTAATGGCACAGGTGTGGCATTTGGAGGCTGACACCCGCCTCCCAGAGTGTAGTGAACATATCTTATCTGGGTCTCTGCTGGGGTCCAAATGCTGTCCTAAAGGCTCTACCAGGGAAGGGCTCAACCAACAGTGACCACAACAGGGACAGCAGCCAACTGCCACTCACAGTGGACCAGGAGGGCTCTGCTTACACCACCTTGTTAACCCTCTAGTCCATCTGTAAGACAGGGACTAACTGCTAAGGATGCCCACTTTAGAGGTGAGAAAACTGAGGCTCTGGAGGTTAAATTACTCATCTAAGCCTTTTTTTGGGGGGGGTGCTCGGCACTTGTGGCTCAAGTGGCTAAGGCACCAGCCACATACACCTAAGGTGGCAGGTTCGAATCCAGCCCTAGCCCACCAAAACAACAATGATGGCTGCAACCAAAAAAAATAGGCGGGCGGTTGTGGCAGGCACCTGTGGTCCCAGCTACTTGGGAGGCTAAGGCAAGAGACTCGCTTGAGCCCAGGAGTTGGAGGTTGCTGTGAGCTGTAATGCCACAGCACTCTACCCAGGGGGACAGCTTGAGGCAGAGTCTCATTATTTTACCCTGGGTAGAGTGCTATGGCATCATAGCTCACAGCAACCTCAAATTCCTGGGCTTAAGTGATTCTCTTGCCTCAGCCTTTCAAGTAGCTGGGACTACAGGTGCCCGCCAAACACCTGGCTATTTTTGTTGTTGTTGCAGTTGTCATTGTTGTCTTAGCAGGCCCAGGCCAGGCTCAAACCTGCCAGCTTCAGTGCATGTGGCCAGTGCCCTACCCACCGAGCTCTGAGCACCACCCCTCACCTAAGACTCTTATCCTGTAAGTAGCAGAGATGGGTCCTTAATGACTCCCACCAATAACCTCCATGACTCCAGGTTGGGGGTTGCTGAGGAGGAGGGGTCCCTATGGCTTTCAGTCCTTAAGAAATCAAAGACCCGGCTCGGCACCTGTGGCTCAAGCAGCTAAGGCACAAGCCACATACACCTGAGCTGCCAGGCCCACCAAACAACAATGAGGGATGCAACCAAAAATAGCAAAAATAGCCAGGCATTGTGATGGGTGCCTGTAGTCCCAGCTACTTGGGAGGTAGAAACAGGAGAATCACTTAAGCTCAGGAGTTGGAGGTTGCTGTGAGCTGTGACACCATGGCACTCTACCCAGGGCCACAGCTTAAGGCTCTGTCTCAAAAAAAAAAAAAAAAGAAAAGAAAGAAAGGAAAAAGAAAAGAAAAGTAATCAAAGACCTCACTGGCAGCTAGGTGGGCCAGAAGAGCTGGGCACTGGCAAGAAGCAGAGGAGCAAGGGGCAAAGCTTGCCATGACCTAGGGGCTGTAGGCAGGGATGTGTGGGTTCTCCATCCTTATGGTGGCCCCTTGTGGAACAGGGGGCCTCAGGCCTGGGCCCTCTCATTGCTCCACTGCCCCACAGGCTCATCACTGCTGGGACGGAGATAAGCATGGCCTGATATGACTAGGGTCTGCAAGACATTGAGGCAGGCAGTCCCCAGGCACAGTCACCTCCTCCCTGTTTGTTTCTCCCTAGAGAAACAAAAGGAACCTGGCTCTTGTGGGGTGAGGGTGGGGGAAATGAATGAATCATTGGCCAGTGCCAGGAGCCTGCAAGGCCAGGGTGCTCACTGCAGTGATGGATGGGCAGGAGATGACCACGTGCTCTCCCTCCCCTCCGGAGGCTGGGCCTGGAGAGAAGGGGCCTTGCGCGCACTCTGCTGGCCTGAGGGCTCCTCGCAGGAGGAAGTGGCAACTTCGGGGCCTGGATCAGCCCATCTTCCATCCCCTAGTTTGCGCCTGTGGATGCCTGTGTTAGTCCCGCTGTGTTCTCTGTGTGTGCCTGTGAGGGTGTGACTGTATGTGAGTGAGTCTATCTGTGCATGTGGTGTGCGTGCACCTGTGTGTCTGTCTGTGTGCACATCTATATCCGCATCTGTCCACAGATGGATGACCGTGTTTGGGGTGCACAGGTTTGTTTATGTACACAGGTCTGTATTTGTGCTTGTGTGAGTGTGCACGTGTCCCTGTGCATGTTCCTCTGTGTGTTAGGTGGGTACATGTCTTTGTGAGTGTGGGTGTCCGTGTACACATCAGTCTTACTGAGCTTGGCCTAGTGGGGTATGAACGAAGCGGGACCAGGATGGAAGAAGTTGTAAGGTCTCTTTTCCTTCCCTGAGCCTGTGTTTCTGGTGAGCCTGAGTGGAAATCAGAGGGAGACTGGGTGGGCAGAGGTGGCCACTGGCCACTCTGAGGTCCACTCAGTGCACACAAAGAGAAAGGAAGGAAAGTATTGAGCTGAATTCCATCCCTGAAGGAGCTTTGTAGGTGAGGAGTCAGTTATAACCTACCATGATAATTAAGATGATAACTATAGTGGAGGTGTCTGAAAAATGCAGGGGACTCAGGTGGGGCCTAAGTTGGCACGGTGTAATCCTGGAAGGCTGCATGGAGGAGGCAAGCCTGAGTTGAGGCTTGAGAGGTGGGTAAAGCCTTGGACAGACAGGCAAGCTGGGTGAGGAGGGAGGGGGCCCGCTGGGCTCAGACAATGGAGAGCAGAGAATCAGAGGGGGAGATGAGAGCACATGGGGTGAGCAAGGGGTCCACTGGAGGTGCAGTGATGAGAAGCAAAGCCAGAATCTCAGATGAACCAGGCACACATCCCCCAGATTCTGCCTTGTTGGGGTAGGACTCACTGAAGAAGGCTGGGCAGGGTGGAGACTGCCCATTGTGGGGTCTGAGGGTAGACGGCGGGGGTGGGGTGGGGGTCCTCTGCTTCCTGCAACACCCTGAGAGGGAAGCCCCATGCTGCTTCCTTCCAGAGGTGTGTGGCCACCCACTGAGGCATTCCTGGCTGCTGCACAGAACACCTGAGGATCAGGATGCCCACGGCATTGGTGTAGATCACAGACACTCACACCTCTGGGTTCGGGAGCCTGCCCAATGATAGCCAGGGGCTGGAGGGTCATCCTGACTCCCCCTTCCAAAGCCCAGCGGTGTCCACGCTCCACCAGCTGCAGTGGCCTCTGGGTGCCTCTTGCGCCATCAATGGCTGCTCTGTGTCCTGAGAAAGTGGGCTGGGTAGGGCCTTGGGCCCTGGCCAGCTTGGTCCCCTCTCAGGGTGGCACCAGGCTGGACTCCTTGGCACTGGCGTTGAGGACTTCTGTAGGCATGCTGCATCCTTAGAGCCTGCTGCCCCTGAAGCCCCCCACTGAGCCTGGGTACTGTGCTCACTTCTGAAATCAAACCCTGAAAACACACCCTCACAGGCTCAGAGATGGGGACTTGTCCCCATG